>JANSVB020000082.1:3948848-3961745 GCA_025504935.2 Erythroxylum haughtii
TTGGTTAGGTTTTACCTAACACAAGAATGAGGTAGATGGTTATTGGTTAGATTTTACCTAACACAATAACATATATGAAGTAGGTGGTCACATGTGTATTAGGTGGTTAAAATGTACTATAAATAGAAGGGTTAACTTGATGTAAGATATACCATTTTTTCATAAGAAGAATTCTCCTCTCCCAAATATTCTTACATTTTAGTTTCGATTTTATAACAATTCCTTCTTTTTGGACGAACTCTGAACTCAAAAGGCGTACATGGTAAGATTGACTTGACTTTCTTCATAAAACATACCGAGCATATTCTTTCATTTAACTAATATAAAAGCCAGATGAGTCCTCCATCTTTAACGTCACAATAGTTGTATATTGAACTAAATAATCAATAACCAATAGAATATCTGGTTTGGGCTTCCCAATATTCCTTCACTTGCTTTGTCAGCTCCGCACGTTCAACAGCCATCCTTTCCCTCCAGTAATCTTTACATCTGGAGAAAAGCTTATTAACCAGTCATACATACATGTGCATACCATTACTAGCACTGAGGGAAGACAAAGAAGAGCATGGCCTTTTGATGTCCTCACCTGTTTTTTAATAGCAGACCAAGTTCTAGCATGTGGACCGCAGTACCATATACCCCAGTCTACATGAGAGAGAGAATTAAGAAAATAACAATAAGTACGGCAGATTCAATTAAATTAAATCCACTCTCACTAAAGCTTTCCTGAAAGAATTTGGTAAAGATATTGGCAGCAGAGGAATTTCTGTTTTTGATGCATGTATTCACTTCCTTTGCAAATAACAGAAGCTTTTTAACACTGGTTAATTATGACAAACAAGTGCAACTATACCTTACAGCAGCCAAAAATGGATGCCAACACAACATCTGGACAATCCAGCCATGGCAGCAAACAATGAAGATAAATTTGCAACACTCAAATGAAGGCTGCATCTTTTATCTCAGTTGATAGAGCTATATATTCATTGCATCCAGTGAACCAAAGTCAGGGATTAAAATGCGAGGTATAAATTGTTAGAAATCATCTAGAAAGATAACTGTTAGAGATTTTTGACTTTCTAGATAATTGTCGTCAAAATCAAGCAATTCTCCAAAGCAAAGTGTTATGTACAGTTATCTAGAATCTGGCAATTCACCAAAGCAGACAAGTTTCATATTCTTGTGGCAAAAGGTAATAGTTGATCATGTTTTGGGTTCCTTGTCTTTATTTAGCCCTTTATTTTTTGTGGCAGGAAATCACTGAGTGCGTGAACTAATAAAAAAAGGTATAGCAATCCACCAACAGAGTTAAGACCATAAAGATCTTTGAAGAAAAATTAAGATTGATGCTGATTCTTTCAACCGTCCTCCTCTGATCTAAAGTAGTTTGCCCAAGAAAACTAAACATATATAGTGTTTTTGTTATCGTTGACATCTATACATCTAGAAGCACTAACCAAATTTGAGACAGTAGGGTGGAATTTGGTTACCATCAACAGGACCCATTGCTCTATTCAACATTTCGTGGATATGAGCAATAGGTTTTGGCAGGATAAATGTATCTCAGACATCAAGGAAAATGACCTGTAAAAGGAATGACTACAAAGTTTCACTAATTGACTAAATCAAAGAGGCATTACAGAAGTTGAATAGTCACCCCTTGAAAATCTCGACAGCTCTTTTTGAATATATTGATCATTATTCCATCTTAGGGATGTAGGCCATCAATATATTCTAAAACTTGCAGTTCACAACCTGCTATATTTCTGGAAGCATAGAATTGACTAATTTTGTATTAACTATTCAATGAGAAAGAAATTAAATTGGTCTAAGAATTCGAGATGGTTTTGTCTTTTACTTCTCAAGCACTGCTGATGGTCCCTTTTGAAAATAGATTCTTCTTCATGAGTTGCATGCATGAATGGATTCAGAACATACACATAAATGTGTCTGTTATGTTACTCTAGATCTGTGTCAAAAATGTGTACACGCAAAGCAGTCTGTAAAATCACATAATTTTCCATTTTGTTAAAATAATCCAGAATCCAGAACCTCTCTGCAGACGGGGCATTTTGCTTCGGGACTTGCGGTTTTAAGTCCTTCAAACACTGGCATAGAAGCAGCTGAGCAAGCACATAATCTACAGAACAGATGACCACAGCTCAAAGCATACGGATTACATACTGTCTCCTGAGAGATGAACAGGAAAAAAATTAGGATGATCGAAATGCGTCCATCTTCTTTACATTTATGCTTGGAATGCTTTAGAAGATATCTCTTACCAAGCAAATGGCACAAGTGAGACTATATTCTAGCTTTGTATTATTAGGGAGTCCCAGGGTCATAACAGGCTCTGTAGTATTAAGATCACAGGAAAAGTGACCACAAGAGTTACTGAACTCTCCATCAACCAATCCATTAAAGTTCAGACAAAAAGCTCCCAACTCCATAAGCCAAGGTGATTGCAACAATTCTATATGTTCAGTTCGCATCTTGGATTTGAAAATCTTCCCGTTGGCAGAACTATGTACCTAAAATGGATTTGGAGATAATAAAAGTCTCTTCAATTTGGCGGTAAGCATAAATTAAAATAGCAAAGCAATGATATTACCAGAATCCACGTACTTTATCGTATTTCTTCAGGATTTTAGTGATAGCAATTGCATTCATCGTAATGTATTCCATCAAGATCCGTCCCTCTTGAACCATAGCCTGTTGATTATTACTGAAACAATGAAGTAGCCGCAGCATGCATCCTTGCACACCATTGGCAATATGAAGACGGAGTAGATGTTTAACTCTGGAACTAAAGCAGACAACTATATCTGAAGCTTCTTTTGTCAATTCAGGAAAGAACATCTCATCACAAACTACAAAACCCCATAAACCTTCATTACTATAAATTCCAACAAAATCCCAAACATCAAACACCCACAAAATTGAATGTGAAAAAATTACCTGGGCAAGATTCGCACTGACACTTTCCTTGATGTAGCTCAGTTCTGCAGGACCTGTTCAATGCTTGACAAGCTCTACATCTTTTCAAGACTTTCTTAAGCTTCTTATACTCAATATGAGAGCATTTGTGCAAAAACTGTTCCCGATCACCGTGGAGGTACTCCTGGAACGTTTCTCCAAATTTCATCGTTCCAAAAATCTGATCAAGACACAAGTAAAATCTCAGGTAACCCAACAAACCCTTTAAAGAACCCACTCAATATCGAGGGGAAAGAAGATGAAAAAAATCAAATAATTACTTGGAAAAAGAAAATGGGATTGGAATATGCACAGAATCAATTGCCAAAACAAGAGAAAAGATTAAAAAGAAGGAAGTAATGAGAAATTGATAGAAGGGTAGGGCATTCAATGATTTAGGAATTCGAGAGAAGTAACGAGACGAGAAGAAAGCGGAAATTGAATGTAGTACTTTTGTGAATTGTTATTATTATGTTCGAATCACAACAGACACCCGCCTTTTTCTCGGACACCAAATGTAATTGAACTTTTAATTGGATCCACTTTCGGGCCTTCTTTGTCTGTATCCCTGTAAATAAGAACCAAGAACAAAACGTTACTGAAAAATAGCCCAATGAATCTAAGAACTTCGGCCTCTTTGGATTCCACTCCTATCTTAAGGGCCATTGTTCACTGTCCTGTTTCTTAACTTCATTGTACCTGTCTCTGAGATTGAACAACCGAGGAGCTATTTTCTCTGCTCTGTCTCGGTATTTGCTATTTGCTATTTGTTCTTTTCAATTTCTTTTTCATCTTTTCACTAATTCCTTTTATCTCTCTTTTTTTGTGTGAAAAATCTATGATTATCAAACAACTAAACCTAGTTGTTATTGAAGCTTAAAGTTAGGATAGAAAATATGAGATCGATCGAACCTTACGCAAGCGTGTTTACTGTATCCCTTCCATTTATGTAATCACTACAAGTATTGTAGGGCAGCCAGTGCTTCATTTCTCAGTCATTAAAATTCATGAGTAGGTCAGGTATTTCTGGGTTTATCGAGTTTGTGGTTATTATTTGATTTTGTCCTTGTTGAAGCTTTTTGATTAAG
Source organism: Erythroxylum haughtii (assembly GCA_025504935.2). NCBI lineage: Eukaryota > Viridiplantae > Streptophyta > Magnoliopsida > Malpighiales > Erythroxylaceae > Erythroxylum > Erythroxylum haughtii. The sequence goes on from JANSVB020000082.1 coordinate 3,952,913, forward strand.
TATTGTGATTGCAATCGCTGAAGCTCTCTTTTGATTGAACTCATTATTTACGCCTAACTTGAACTTAATGGATTACTATGAGGATTGAGACTAGCTGTTAGGTAGTCATTACTCGTAGATTTTTTTGTGGTCTGGGCGCTTTTCTTTCAATTTCTACCTTCCAGATATACTCTTAGGGGTTTATAACCATTCAGCTACGTTCTTTGCCCTGAGAGGATACTTGCCTCAGTGATAATGTTAAAATTCTATGTTATAATTATATTTGCTGCACGCACTGAGAAAGGTTAAATGGTGTAAGATCTGCAAAGAAAGAAATTTTATTAGACATGACAACCAGTATAAAGAATTCATGATTTGTGATGTTGTCACCACTATCATCATTTCTGCTGGTAATGCGTTCTTTTAGTTTAGTAACATTGGCCCAACTTTTACTGATATTCATCGGATATGAATGTCAAGAAATGGGACCCTTTTATTTTTTATTTCTTTTGCTCTTTTGAAGGAGCTAAATTTTTTAATAAATTCAGTTTTGGATTTTTTGCGAAAGTGGTTTTACTGTGATGTTAAAATGGAGTTGTTTTGCTTGAACTGACATTGATGAAGTCAAGGTGTTAGCAGTTAGAGTATTCTCTGTATTTTTGGCATTGCACGGTTGAAGTAACAGCAATTTCTGGGTAGCGTCTCTCTCCAGGTTCTGGATAAATCATGAACTGAGTGTTTTACCATGCTTCAAGAAAAGACTGATTTCTTTGTTTTAATCGGAATTATTCTTGCTTGGTTAGTTTATTGTCAATGTTTCTTCTTTTTGGTTGCGCTTGTCCAAATGAATTATATACTGATGTGGTATCTATTTGGCAGATTCTCAGTTAATGAGAAAACCAAAACAAAGACAACAGTTGGCAATGCCTGCAAGCAAGAATAGAAATCCTAGTGACTCTGACTTGCATGGAGAAGATGGTTGGGTTATAATTAAAAAACAAAGGGTCACCATACTGGTACCTCCCTTACCAGATGTGAGAAACACTCCATCCCCGGATCCAGGACCAAGCAAGCTAATAGCCATGCCTATAAAATCAGCAAATTGTAGATCAACAGACCTGATTGATACCTGTACCAGGCAGCCATCTGTGGATAAAATAGATAACACTGCATCATTGGCTCCTAATAGAAATTGTCAATCAACCAGAACAGCTCCGGTTCGACAGTCATCTGCATTAAACAAGTTGCCAAGATCAAATGTCAATAAGGAATTGGAAAATCCAGATGTAGCAGATGCTTTAAAGCCTCATTATATCCTTGGTGTATCAAGCATCCGAAAACAGCCTAGACTGTGGCATGGACCGGGCAGTTCCCTGGAAAGGCATATGTTGCTAAATCAAAGATTAAGGGCATCACTTGTTGAGAGGAAGCTTCAGAAAGCTGGGGGGTTGAGTAGATGGTTAACATCTCTTGGATTAGGTCAGTTTGTGAAGATTTTTCATGGGAAGAATGTCAGTAAGTTTCAGCTAGTGAGCTTAACCATGAAGAAGTTGAAAGATATGGGTGCAGATGCAGTAGGTCCGCGGAGAAAGCTAATGCATGCCATTGACTGTATCTGCCAACCAAATTGTTTTGGAGCCTTCTGAATGTCCCAAGTGGTCAGAAGAGGAGGGACGTATCTAGCCTTGCTGGTGCCAGGAGTAGTTCTTTTAGATGATGAAAATTTAATCTGTCCAGTCTTACTTGTAGATATTTTTTTCGGGATAGTTTGGGTGGGAAATACTCAATAGTTGTCTTGAGGATTGAGTAGTAGGATCTTAAGCTATTGCTATTGTAACAGAGGTTTGTAGATGTTAAAACTAAAAGACAATCACTTATTTTCTGCCAATTGATATTATGGTTGATTGATCGAGTTGTAAGAGATGAAATAGGGTGCACTTAGAGAGAAGGTGTGAGCAGAATTCACTTAGTGTTGATCCGTGGTTTCATTGATTGCGCATGGTGGTCTCAGTATCATCAGCTATGTGTATGTTTATAAAGTATCTTTGACACAGACAAATTGTTAATACGAAACAAAATATGAGTTATTTCATGAATCCAAAGCACACATTTTATTTGAATTGTAACATGAATGGAGTTTTGGTTTTCTCTATAAGCTTAAACGTCATGTAGAGATACTGCGTCTTTTTTTCCTCTTGGATATTTTTTAGAACTCTTTTTTTGACATAACTGAATTGGAAAATTAGAAATCAAGTTCTTTCATTATATTCCTTGTAAAATACATCCATTATATAATCAATTTTCTATGTATTTCTACTATTTGTAACATCTTGGCTATTTAAGTGTTGATTTTTATCTTATTATGAAGGTAGGATTAGATTTTCCTATTTTATTAGCATCATTATCTACTAGATATCAGTTTTCCTAATTTACTAACACACCTTCTTAAATCGATGCAAAAAATGTATATTATGAATAACAGGCTACCTTGACGTTCAAATGACTGTCTTAACCAATGTTTTAAAAATTGAATTGGATTGACCGGTTCGACCGAAATTAGTTTGAATCAAATAGTTGTTCAATTCAGTTTCATTTAATAACCTCTATATATAACAACCGGTCAGATTATTTAAGAAATAGTTGGTTTATTAGTGAACCACTCAAACTGGTCGGTCTATATACCTAAACTTCCGAAATTAAAAAAAAAACTCTCCTTGCCTTTACACTCTCTTCACCATCTTCTTTTTGCAGATCTCATTGCTTCCAAGTAAAGGTGGTTGTTTTGAGTTTAAAATGCAATTTCTCTCTTAGAGTTGTAGTCAGTTTCGGGATGAGTTTCTCCGTGATGAAGTAGCTGTTAGGATTTAAGTTCTCTCAGAGCTGAAACGATGGAGGTTCAAACTTTGGATTCGTGAACAATTATGGACTGCATGGCTACTTTAAATTGCATTAACTAAGAATATTAAGGTCCTTCTCTCCTCTCTTAGGTTCTGGCTTGTTCTCTTTTGTGGTCCCTCTCTCCTCTCTTCTATCCTCTTGTCGCTCTAGTGTTATAGATTTTTTTTTTTTTTTCATTTATGTAAAGGACAAGATGTTATACAAATTCAATTTTCAAAGGGTTGGCTTCCAGATAGGTCTGAGCCTCACTTACCAAGTTCCAGATGCCAAAGAACTCCATTCCTAAGGAGGCAACTGTCTAGATCATGGACGACAAGCTTTGGGGTTTGAAGTGTAGTATTTAGATTTTGGCAAACAATCAAGAGAACAAAGTTGAGTTTGGGATGAAGAATGCCCTGATGAGGATGAATGATGTATCGGTCAAGATATAGGTAATGGATGCAAGGGCAGTTAGGCAGGTTGTTTCCCTACCTTTGTGAGCTTAAAAGTCTGCCACGACAACTTTGTTGAGCTGACAAAGATTTTGAGAGTAACTCGAAAGCTTCTGAGAGTTGCTAGAAAACCTCTAGTAAATTAGGTGATAATTTATGTAATGTGACTTTGGTCTTCGTGTTTGAGACAATCTTGAAGATTATTCCATCTAAGACATTACGATACAATCGTAATGCAATAGGTTTTCCCTTTAGCCAAGGTATCACCCACTGTTGACTTGCTATATTTCCATAAACCTTTTTCCCCAGTTAACGGCCGTAACACATAACTTTTCATTATTGCATATATGATATGATGTCTACTCTAGTTATTTCGGCAAGAACTAGATAAATGGATACACCTAAAATTGGTGATTTGGGGCATATGTCAGCATTTTCCTAGAGACTTGCTAGATCGAAGGACGAAAATAGATTTCTTCTAAAAGAAATGTTAGTTGTATGCAAACCAAATTATTGATTTAGAAAGCAAACTACCCTATCCCAATACAAAATCCACAAGAAAAAGGCTTATAGAAGACTTGGTAACTATTAGAGTCTGCCAACTCTCAACATGTAATTGTGTATTTCCCATTTCCCTGCTAGGTGGGTTGCTTGTTCATCTTCAACCAATGGATGTTTACGGAATTCAGATTAAGAAGGCATTAGTTTTATACAAAAAGATTGCACAAGAAGACAGAATGCATGATTGCAAGCTTAATCCACTTCAGCTCATCTCGGTTCGTCCCTTGAAACAAAAATGTAGTACAATGCATTAAAATGGCTCATAAAAGAACACGTCTCAACGATTTGGATATGTTGACGGTTTTCAGTATAATGCAACATAGGATGCAATGCAACATGCATCCGACAGTTTGAAACTTTGGGCCTCGAGATATGCTCCGCCGATAAACAATATGGGTAACTCTCTCCTTTCCCACCCTCTAAACTCACCCAGATAACAATTGGAGGGGTGGAGGGGAAAACTGGTACCACAATACCATAATGATTATCTAAAACGTGTCTGATCCTACACCAAGAAGCAAAGTATGGCCAGGGAATTACGATTTCAGAGTACTAGTTGCTGTGAAATGTGGGATTACCACATGGATCAATAAATGCAATTCAAGAATTACAACAGCTTACAAGGTCTGCTTCATGAATAAGGAATGCAGACAAGTTGCAAACATAAGGAAACTTGGAACAGCCTTTTATCTAAAGCGTTCACAACGTCTAAGTACTGTTGTATAAAATTGTGGACATCGATCCTCTGTTATACCATGCAAAGAAGTAATTTACTGATGTTTAGTATACCATTCAATTGGTCCCCTAATGCCTTGTATTTAAATCCCCGTTATTTTAATCACATAATTCAACTCTTACCATTTCATAGGGATGTAATCAAGCCTTTACATCACTTGAATCATGCAATTAAATCCAAACCGTAATTCAAGTAACAGATAATAGAGACTTTATTGCATGGACTATATTTTAGAAAATGGTAGAGGCTTAATAGCATAACTTAGGTGACATTAGGGATTGCACTTTAGAAGACCTTAAGAATAAAACTGAATGTAGCACTAGGACCTTATTTGAAGCTCATTTTTCTGATACTAAAGGGGGTAACATGTCCAAGATTGAAATCCATAGCCATAATGAATTGATATTATCTCAATGTTCACTCTGCTCAATATAAAAGACTTCCAGCAAAATGTCGAACTTGAGTTAAACTCCAGAAAAAAGCTACCTCAATGTCATGTCACACTAGGACCTACAATTAGCTCGACTAAGCATACAGTACAAAACAAATTTCTGATAGCCTCACAATGATGATGCAAAGAAGCTCAAGTGTCAGTGTTTCCCAAGCAAACTTGCCTGTCTACAAAGTTCAGCATAATCATCTCCAGCAAAGCTTATGCATGGTTAAAGTGTCCATTCAATGGAATCCTCAATATTGAAATTGACTTGATTATATGAGACAAACATTTGTAGCTTTATAGCAAATGGTATTTAGAGGTTACTGGAACTGTTATTGGCTAATGAATGTAGTCAACGCACAACATAGGAAATAGAAATGAAAAGGAAGCCCAATTCTATACCACTACCAATAATACTTCTACCCACCTACATGGGCATCATCTGGTAAAACAGATTTTGCCATAAAGGCCATCAACCTCTTATATTAACAAGTAAATGCCAGGGTGTCCATTCTGTAACTCCACTGCACAGTAGAGAACCCCAAAACAGAAAAGAGATATTTGTAGTCCAACTTTCTGAAAGGCATTCCAGAAATTACATGCCTGTGGAAGCAAAATTTACTTTTAGAACTATAATTTCAACTATCTGCTGGCACCTTACCTTTCTAATCATCCCATAAAGCATCTATCATGTTTCAATGCTACCCTTTTCCAAAATTAACATTTGAAATCTTTTTAAGCAGATAGAGCATAGTATAGAAGCAGCTGCTTGTGTAACCACCACAAAAGATATCATCCTATCTAGAGAGCTTCTTTTTTTAAAAAGAAAAGAAAAGATGCTTAGAAACTAACACTAATCCCATGTGTAAAAAAAATAAGAAAGATGCTTAGAAACTAACACTAATCCCATGTGTAAGCATTAAGCTTTCATGAAATCTCATATGATAAGAAATTCCAGAACTATGCGGATACCAACATCATAAAAGCTTTAAATTGGTAGGATTCAAATTCACATCAGATGACATAGGCCCAAAGAAAATGGACACGCCCAGAAAATAAAAAAGTTAATAATGTGAGGAAGGAATAGCAAATTACAGAAATTTGTATCTAGAATCAGTCTGATGTTTTCACAAAGTCGTATGAAAGTCCATCAAGTGTTCAAAACAAAAGACCTAACAAGCATCTAAACTCAGTATCAAAGACACCGCAAGGTATCGTTGATTAGAAATCAAATATTGTTATAACTCATTATACCGATAGAAAAATATCCAAATTAACAGGTAAGTTCCAACATCAGTCAAATTTTCTTATTCAAACAACTACACACTATCAACAAAGGAAGTGAGAAAAAGAACCTAAAAAAGATATCCATCGGAAAACAGAGAAAGGTAGGCTCAGCTCAGATCAGATCACTCGGAGTCCGTACTACCGGAGAGTGTATCCAACTTCTCACGTTCAAGGCGTTCAAGGGCTTTCTGGTGAGCCCAGGTCTCGATGGTGAGATCAGGCTTGGCATTGAGACCAACACCCAAAATAACGATGGTAAGGAAGCTGGTAATGTAGCAAGGAAGCTCCCAATCCTCCCACTTACGTGACTGACCAGATGGAGGAGGAGTGAGGTTGAAGAGGTACCCCTTAGGGCGCTCCTCGTGACCTGGGTTGGACCACCGGCTGGGTCCAGCGGCGGCACCGCCTCGGGTTCGAAGGGAGGATAGCAGGCGCTGACGGAGCATGGTAGGTAACCAATATTACTATGAGCCGCGCGGCGCGAGTTAATCAACTCAATTACAATTAGGGGGAGGGGAAGGGAAGGGATGGGATGCGATGGGCCCCCTAAAGGGAAAAAGAAAGGAGGAGGTTTGAATGGAATCATTACATATCACACTTTAAATACAATCGAAACAAGCACTTAAGACTTCAACATTACGTTAGGCCCAGTGTCTCTAACAATTAGAGACAATTTGTTATTAATCGCATCTTGTGTCTAAGGGGTCATTTAACGCCGTAGTATTCCAAGCTCCTATGTCCCTGGAGTTCTAAGCCTCTGATTAGCTAGCATTCAGATTGGATCGCCATCATCTCACAACTTACCAATTCTGTGTCTCCTGTATTGTAATGGTAGCAACCTCAATAGGATTAGCTGGAGGAATACTTCCAGCATCTTGGCCAATTGATCTACTTGGTGCTTTATCACTCATTGTCCTCTCTTGGCTCATTAGAACATTTTGCTTCACCCAAATTTGTTTGTAGTTAATTTGTCAGCATAATAAGGCCTTTCAATCATGCTAAGCATTTTCTGTGACCAAACTTGCAAGCCAAACTAGAAAATTTCACCCACACAGGCAAACTCTCAAAGCTGGAAGGATCTAGCTTAAGCCCCAGCCTCCATTTCTTCAAAACCAGTGGTTTCTTATCATTGAAAAGCCAAGGTCCAACACCAAGAGCCAAACATAAAGTAGTTATAGGTAATAGGAATCACGAGAACTGCTTGTCTTAGTTTTTCCCTCTTGAAGATTCTGGTATACTTGAGTTTACAGAAGAGGATGATGAGATGCATCATTGGAAAAACACATTATTGTAGGAGAAAATTGCTCGTTCTATTTCAAACAGAGAATCCAACAATAAAATTGATCATTCATTATCAATCAATCAATCATCTTATACCTATATCTATCTATATATATACGTAAAAGGTAGTCGATGGATTCAATAACTCTCACAAGTTAGTATACATGACATCTTATATATTCACAATACTATATTAACTATATTGACACGATGTAAGAATGAGAATTCTCGTCTTCAATTCAGAGAAATCTGGTTTTCCAACTCATCTTTAATTAATAATAAGCCTAATGATAGGAAAAACCCATATGAATTTTCAGGCCTCACTTTCTTCTTGTGCTTCCTGCTAATTACTAATAATTGGTATATACCTACATTACTAGCTACAATTCTATAGTAGCTGCATCCCTGTCTTCTTTCACAGCTCCATTTTCAACTGATTCAAGTGCAAAGATGCTGTGCCACAATAACAATCTCAAAGTTAGTCTTGTGATCTCAACTTATTCTTCAGATATGTTTGTAGTGATCTTTACATCTTATAAACAACCAGAAAATTTCATTGCAATAGGAAAGAATTCCATACTTTTGAAAAGAAGCTAATAATCAAATTTTCTTGGACTGTTTCTGTCCAGTTAATACCATTGTTGCAATAAAATACATTTAAAATGCAATAGCTTCAAAACAAAACTGTAGCTTGAAACTTATATACTCAAATTCACTGGAAGACCACAAAAGCTTCATACCTATTTTTTATTTAAGATTGAAAGAATTCTGCAGGGCAATCCTAATTTCCAGTGTCAAGATGCACCATACATAAATTTCAAATAACATTGTACACCACTATTCATTTTTAGTTCTTAACAAATAATCAGGAATATAAGAATATAATTTTACAGTTTGAGCATACTTCCTGCATGGAGAAATTATAGGAAGTAGTGTGATCTACCTGAATTAGCTGAGGAATCATAGCTTAAAAGGGAGTTCTCTGGAGCAACAAAGTTATGACCATCTTCTTCTCTTCCCCAAACTGGGTGGTGGAGCACGTCAAAGTGCCATTCTTGTTGATGCTGCTGTCTGTTCCGGTTGAATTGAACTTCTGACCACATCATAGGCAAAATCATGCCGGGAGAGTTACTCTCAATTGGTGATCCACTCTGCAAATTCAAAGGAATGGTTCAAAGCATTTACAATGGCAACAATCAGAATACCTAACTTTTTGTGGTATTT
>JANSVB020000082.1:3975795-3986634 GCA_025504935.2 Erythroxylum haughtii
TGTGGATTTTAGTTGGTTGCTCGGTAGTGCACCTTTATCGTGGGTTACGTGTCGGAGCGACCTGCAGGCGTCCCGATATGTACTCTACAGTAAGGGGGCGCTACAGATGTGCTATAAATGAAAATATCATAAAAGAAAACTAGAATAAAATCGATATTTGGACAATAGGATGGAGACAATATTCTGCAATAAAGCTCTCAACAATATTGTTGTGAGTTCACATAGGATCTACTGAGTGGGTTGAACAAAATAAAAACTATTTGATTGCCAAAATAGTTGCCTACCTTGACGTAAATTTGCAATTCAAGGGTCTGGTTTCTTTGCCAGTGCAACACCTCAGCTAGATAATCTTCTTCTTGAGGTTATGTAGAAGGTAATTAGAAGGAAAGTATATTTCAAACTTCTATAAGTTTTGATTAATCTTTGTAGAATCTAACTGGTTTGAAAATGCAGTCTTTGGTCCTGACATTCTAAACTTTGTAACAAGTAATTTTCAGGTTAAGGATCTTGACTCCTTAAGTGCAACAATATATGAGAAGTGGATGATTGGGAACCAAGTCATTAGTGTAAGCCCTTTAATCTGTTAGCCATAAGCTCCTAAACATTTTCATATGCTTAAATTTGTATGTAATATTTTTCAGTTATATAGAGATTATAAATTTTTAACACCTCCTCGTGATATTGTAGTCAATGTTGGAAGTGGATTGCATTTGAAAATGAATGCTTTTATCCCTTTTTTGGTTCAATATCTTGAAATTTTTGGTAGTCATTTGCTGTAACACTGGTCTAAGGTTCCAGGTAGTAACAATCAATTACAAAGTTTCTTTTAAAGATTTTGTGTTAATGCATATGTTTGTTTCATTGCATTGCCTTGAATGTGGGCATGTTTTAATTGATAAGATAACAAATAATCCAAGATAGGCTATTGGCAAATGTAATTTTGTTGTATGAACAAGAATAATTGCAAACATATTCGGGACCTATTTTTCCTAATTGTTACTTTTCAACTTATACAATGATCTGTTTAGTTTGTTATTAGGCTTTCATTATCCTTCTTCTTTCCAGGATTATTAAAGTCTAGGGTTGTTCTAACTTTTATAAGCCTCTAACTTTTATAAGCCTTTGATAAGGGAAAAAAAAAGGCTACAATAAATTAACAATATATAAATATGTAAATTTAAAAGCATAATTTTATTATTAAAGAGACTATATTAAGCCCTTCATTCTGATACAATTGAAGAATCTAATAAGTTGCATTAATTTTTAATTTTATGATTTTGAGAATAACTAACAAAAATCAAATGAAAAAATATCTAAAAAAAGAAAGCTAAGAGGATTTGCCTTATTTTTCTTTTTATGAGTGTCAAAAGTGAATTAGGCCCAGTTTTGCCTTATTTAGCTCTTTATGAGAGTTAAAAGTGGGCCTTATTTTACTTTATTTTGTTCTTTGTAAGAGTCAAGAGTGGATCCTATTTTGTTATTCATGAAAATGGGCTCTGAATAATTGTCCCTCCTGCCCTTGCAGAGAAACAAGCCTACTAAAGTCTATGATAAAGTCTATAATATTTGAGAAGAGAGTGGTCTAGTATTTGCACTTGATGGGTATACTACTTTTTTGTTTTGGTAGCTATGAATAGGGACAACAACATTCTTTTGTGTCTTTGATTGTGGATAAACTCTCTATTTGGTTGATGATGCTTTAGCATGACAAATGATGTTGCCTTGTTTTATAAAAGCTAGTTTGGTACTTAATTAGAACTCTGTTGCTGGATGCAGATTCAAAGATTCAGTGGAGTGTGTGCTGTTTTTTGCTCCTTTTTTACAACTTGCAGGAGTGTCCTGGATTGATATATGTGTTACATATTGAATCTTGCTTGCCAGTATTATGATGAGAATCCTTTTTAATAATTAAAATTTGTATGTGTTCTGAATTCCAGCCTTTGATTTCCGGTCACATGGCTTGTGTTTCAACACATGTGAAGAAAAACTATCTAATGAAGTAGGCCGTTAAAGCTGTAATATTGTGATATTATGTTTCGGTTGCTCGGCTGATCACTGTATTCTTCCTTCCAACCACATCTCAGCCGAGATGTCTCGGCTTCTTAAGGCCCAACTCACCTGAATGAAGACCGATTTCGACATGAGCTTTGTCCTATATACTTTATTATTTTAAATGTATTTAAATTATAAAATCAATCAAAAGTTTGGAGATGCGGGGGATCGAACCCCGTGCCTCTCGCATGCAAAGCGAGCGCTCTACCATTTGAGCTACATCCCCAGCTTTGATAAAGTTTATATATGCTTTTTATTTGTTCTATTAGTTTGTTCCCCATTTGAAAGTGTTTGGCGGGCGGTTTTTCTAGTTCTGTGCTAGACGGAGAGAAGAAAAACCATTTCCGTTTCCATGGAAGATTCAATTTCTGCATTCAACAAAACCCTAGCATCCTTCTGCAACCACCTGCAGTCCTCCTCCGATGCCCTCCACCTCTCCGTCCACCGCCGTCCCATCCCACTCGGTAGTCTTTAATTATTTTTTCACTCTTTCTCTATCTTAATAACACTGGTACCACACAGGATGGAAAGAGAGGAGAGAACTCATGTGTTGTTTTCATTATTTGATTTATAACAGACTCCGCTTCTTCCACCTTCATTCATTCCCTTAACCGCCGCGTCTCCGCAGCCTCCGTTGATCTCAACCTGCTCGACTCCTTGTCGTTCGGTACCGTGTCCTTCGAGGAGCTCTTAGGTCATTGCCATGAAGTTTTCAAGCATAATCAGAACCTTCTACAACATATTCAACTTGACCTCAATCAAGACGGTCATTTTCTGCTCTCTCTTATACTTGAAAACATGTATGTTCTAAAGGAGGTACTTCCCCTATAAATTTCTGTTTTCATGATTTCTTCATATATTTTAGAAGTTGATCTGGATCATGAAGATGAGAGGTTGACACTTGATTTGGACTCGGCGGATGGATGTGGACGGGACTATGCGGCGGGCTCAATTTTGTTGGAACAGGACCCTCTGTATCCTTGTTCTAATCTATATAACTCATCTCCTCTGAAAGATAATTGTTTACTTTTTCTTTAAACAATTTACAAAATTTGATTCAGTTTGAATCCCGGGGGGTTTGGTTTTGTGAGCGACTGTATTTCCCACATTAACTTCACCACTTTGAATCCCACTAAATTTTGGTGAGGTAAAGTAATTCCCTAGCTCAGTGCACACTCCCTAGGCCCGAGGAGGTGAACTAGTTGAGGTACATGCAAGCTGCTCTGCGCACCACCTCATTGCTAAACAAACAAGCAACGATTTTGGTCTGATGCTATAGCAATTAGATCTTAAATGGTTTTTCCATATCCTTCTTTTTGGGGTTAAAATCACAAGAAGAAAACAACGGATTCACTAAACTTCAATTAGTAAAATTGATTTTGCTATTGTAAAATTGGGGATTTAAATGTTTCATTGTCAAATTCAAATAGCAAAATTGATTTTGTTATTGTTAATTGGGGACTTCAACATTTTATTTTTCTCAAATGTTTTGATTGAAATATTTGCATTCCTTGACTTCTAGTAGAATGGATGATTCCTTGAGTTTAAAGAGTCTTGGCCTTTCGGATGTTTGTCTAGCTACTTTAGCTTGTGAAGGTGAGTATGCTTTTTGAACCTCTTAAGTTCTATTGCTTGTTGAAGTAGAAATTACCCTGGTTTTTATAAGCTATTGTTCTTTATGCAAACTATGGTTTTTTTGAACTATTAAAATTGTAAGTTTTCGTCTGGCATCTTGTGCTTTCCATTAAATTCGTTTTTCTTACTCTTTGCTACTGAAGGTGAAATTGGCTATACTGATGGTTCCACCAGTGAGGCATTGGAGTAAGTTCAGACATTTATATAATCATCTATGTTCATAATGCAGTTAGATGTTTGCACTTTTTAAGACCATTTATGTTGCGCCTCCTTGTAGGGATCGAAGTAATCGAATAGATAATATAGAGAGACTAGATGTCGCTGCTGCAATTTCTCCACAATTACTTGAAGGTAGAAACAGTGACTGAAGTTTGGAACCGAATCTCTGATTGTCAAACTTTTAACGGGTTATTATTCCAACAGTATTGAAAACAAGAAGATTCACAACTTTTCTTTCTTCTGCAATTCAGGGGAAATAGGTGGTAATTCTAAATCAGCTGAAGTTCTTAGACCAATCATAGAGATTTCGAAGGATGATTATGAAAATTTGCCGTCCTACATGCAAAATCTGACACCTTGGGAGGTATGGGGTTTCTGTCTATATGTGTTGTGTTCTGAATGGTTTCAGACCTTTTATACATATCCGAGGAGACTAGGGCAAATTTCTTTCAGAAAACTTTCTAGTTTTCTGCGAACTTCTCTAGAGAGTAGTTGGGGCATTTGTCTGAACATTTACATAACCTGTAACTTTTGAGGACTAAAGGATGGAGTATTCTGCAATGGACTACTAGAGGATCACATTCATGTTTGAAAAAATTGGGGCGATCTGAACTTTTCCAGATCTTGTGGGAAAACATGCTAGTGCTGAGCATGCTGTGTAATGACTGGCCAACTCTAAATAAATTATTTTTTGGTTTTTAAAATGTGCAATTGGGAAATGGTTACAGCATAGTTCTTTTCATTTTTGCTCATCCTAGGTTGTATTGGACCTTGCAGGATCTAATTACAGCTGTTGAGAAAATCAACTCAAGCCTAAGGAAGAAGGAAAAGAGAAAGGAGGGTATCTATTTCCATCAAGACGAAATTGGATCATTGGGTTTAGGTATTGCAAATCAGATCATCAGTCTCTGTCTAAACCTGACACTTGGAAAATTATCTTCACCTTTTGTGATCTGGTGATGTATGTTTGCTGTTGCAGGTCCAAAGGCAAGGACTTATTTGTTGCTGCTCATGAGGATGAATCAATTGGTTGTTGAGACAATCGACGGTCTGATAACATACAAGGTTTGCAGCCGGCATACTTGATCCCTATCCCCATTCTTACCTTGTTTATTTACTCGAAGCCTTGAGAATTCTGAAGTTTTCAACACAAAGATCGCCTGAGCATTGCTGGTAATGGAGTGTTTCTGAACAGACCGAGAGCTACGGAAGGAAACAATTTATTATAAGACCTTTTATACGTGTATACATTAATATTCTGAATTATTTACAATCATTCATTTATAAAACTTATGTTGTTGATGTTGGGAAACTAGGTTGGATCCGATTTCAACCGCAGCAGAATATTTACAAAATTTTTTCATAACCTTTGATTTCTTGAAAACTAAGATCTCTTTAATTTTATAATATGATTAACACAAATTATAATAAAACAGAAATTTAATTCGTACCTTATTCTAAGCTTGATATTTATCTTGTTATATTTCTTGAACTGTTTTTGAAATTAATCTGTCTCAATCATTGTAGTTGTATAAGTGTTTAGTTTTTAACGGTATCTATAAAACGTGTTGAGAGAATTCTGTAACTTTTATAGAGAAGGTTAAGCAAGAATTGTTAGTTTCATAGAGTATAAGTTTATTTATAATATATTATGGATATTTTGGTAATTTTATTGAAATTAAATTCTAATTTTAATTAGATTTTTTTGTAATTCTAACTAAATATCAATTATGTCTAAATAAAATCTAATATTTCATATTAATTTTTACTTATTAAATATCTCATATTTAATTATAAAGTTTATCAAATTTTACGATTAAATCTAACTTGATTAAATGAACTTTGTTCTCTTAATCCATTCTTTATGTGAGATCCATTAGATTTTTAAATATGTTAGAAATGATTATAAAATTTAATTTTAATTCTAATTTATAATTAGAATTAGAAAAATTAAAACTACTTTAAATTTATCTTTAATTCTCTAATTAAATAATTTATAATCATAGATTAAGATTGACGTCTAGCAACGTATCATAACCATCAAAATATTTAGGAAAATCTAAGTAGTTTTGACTAACCTTTTTATACATAACTTTTTTTGTATAATTTAATCATTTTATCAACCAATGTTTCGATCAGATATAGAACGTAAAATTAATGGATACTCTATTTTGAGTTCAATCATATTAATTCTCCGCCATTAGTTATTGATTTAATTAATGATATTTGTAAATTATTTATAAAACATCATTCTATCTTGGCTAAAGATTTCTCAAATTAATACTGATCGAGAACAACGGAACATTTTTTCTAATTACTTTAAGGTGATGAATCATATCTTGATCACACATTTATTTTCATATAATTTATGCTATATCTAATGACTATCGATTGAACAATCCATGATTAAAGAGGTCATAAATAATATCAAAACGTAGCAATCTCTATACAAGATAACTTTGGTGATATCAAGTCAAATGATCACTTATACAATCATTACAATGAGAATTTTATAGGCATACAAGTAATGTTCAAAATAGATTTCTAATATCAGGGATGTTCAGTAAACTTGTTTTTTAATAAGCACTCACATATTTGTTTAAGTTTCTTTATATTTTAGCTTATGAGATCGACTATTTCTTTCATAAGGAAAAACAAAACATATGTTAGTCTTTTTATATTTTATTAATGTCCAATCTTAATAAAACAATGATGAAAAATATTTAAAAATAATATATAAATGTAATATAAATATCGTAATTATAATTTCATTTGTAATGTACAATTATTTCATAAATTTTATTATATACATATAAATATGTATAAGATAAAAAATTCCTTTAAATAATTTAACACTAAACTCTAACCAAAGCGATTGTCTTTACCCACAGCCAATATTCGATACTCCGTTTACTATTCCGTAAGATGCAGTATAGATCGATCTAAGTAAAGAAAATGCAGAATCCAATTGAGTGTTTGGATATGCATCCAGCCCGAAATCTTGGTTAAATTACCAAAATATAAGCTACACTTTTTTGACGTAAGAAGCGAAATATAATATGTATAAAATTAATTTAATTGATTCAATTATAAAATTTTTTAACTAAACAATAAAAATAATTTTTATTATATTTTTTTTATTATTATTATTATTAAAAATTATTTAGTTTATTAATTAATTATTAATTTTTATAAGTTAATTAACTAATTAATTTTTATTCAATAATATTTTTAAAATTTTGATAGATAAAAATAATTTAATAATATTAAAAAATTAATTTTATTTAATTTTTACTAAATTTTATGAAGATATTAAATTCTTTAAATTGTAATTTTTTTACCTTAATAACTTAATTTTTTATTTGATTTTAAAAATATATATACAGAACATGTTTAGCCTAGTAAAGACAAGGTATCATGACCGAAAATGATGACATATTATATAAATTCAAAAAAGAGATTTCAGATTACAAGATGTGCAGCTGTCAAATCTTTGAATGAAACCTGCCATTTTACAAACCCTAGCAAATAAATGAAAATATCAAAGGCAAACCACCCGTCCCGGGTATACATTTGCTAGTCAGACCCAAAATCGGTTTAATTCTATATTTTAACTGGTTTCTCAAATGAATGACGATTCTGGTGAGTTACAGTTAAATATATATACAGGCACAAGCTCAGGAATTTATATGAAAGTTATAAACACCTGGTTTACAGCATAAGACCTCTTTGAGGTGTTATTAGAATGCTCCAACCCAAGGTACTGCTCCCAAGCACTACAGATGTCCCTTATCTGAATACGTAAACACAGGGATGGATCTAGGGGGCTAGCAGGGGCTATAGTTCCTACAAAATTAATTTTTTTTTTCAAAGGTAGAAAATATCAACTCTTATGTGACTCAATTTTCCAAAAACATGAGTGAGAACCAAGCAAGAAGCAGTAGAACAATTCCTTCTAACACTGTAATGAGTCCAAAAAGTCTGAATGCAATTGCCTTACGCAGTAGGAAACAAGTGCGGTTTAATCATCAAGGAGAAGAAGCATGTGATGAGGAGATTGAGAGTGAAGAAATGCCTTTGCAAAAGGAGAAAATCAAGAAGCCTGAAATTTTCAAGGAAGAATCATTATTGAACGAAAGGAAGTCTGCATCAAAAAACAAAGGAGCTACTTCAGCAAGTTCCAAGGAAAAAGTTGAGAATGGGGAATCAAGCAAGCGTGAAGCCCAAGGTAATGAGGTAAATCTTCAATACCTTCATTTTCCAAATTCATATTTAATGAGCAAGCGTATGACTGAAATTAAGCATGAAAAGGATAAAATTGATCTGTTTGGAAAAGTTGAAGTCAATGTTCCCTTGCTTGATTTAGTGAAAAGAGTTCTGGCCTATGCTAAGTATCTTAAGGACTTGTGCAACAAGAGGAAGTTTAGGTCTAATGAGAGAGTCCAAGTGAGTTCAAATGTGTCAACCCTTTTTAAACCTCAAATGCCTGTCAAGTGTCAAGACCCTGGATCTTTCACCATTTCATGCACAATAGGGAAAGTTACCATAGGAAGAGCCTTGTTAGATCTGGGGGCGGCAATTAATGTGATGCCTATGTCTGTCTATCAATCATTAGGAGTTAAGAGTTTACAGCCCACATCTGTTATGTTACAATTGGCTGATAGATCATTTAGGCATCCAGTGGGGATTATCGAAGACATTTTGGTCCAAGTCAAAGGTTTGGTTTTTTCAGCTGATTTTTATGTGCTTGATATGTCTTCTAAAGTTGAGCATGACACTTTTTTAATTCTCAGGCGACCCTTCTTGAGGACTGCCAGTACCATGATTAGCATGAAGGAAGGTAAGATCACCATGGAGGTGGGGGATCAACAGGTGAGCTTTAATATGTAGGAAGCTATGAAACACCCCTATAAGGACTATTCACTGCTAGGAGTGAACATGCTCGATGTTGTTGTTGATGACGCATGTCTTGAGTTCGAACAGGAAATGAACTCATTGACTAATGATTCCTTGGAGAAAGTGTTTTTTGCTGATGTTTCAGGTGAACTATAGAGTGCGGACGATAGCATGGAACTGGAAAGTAGTCGAGTTACCTGATCACAGCATGGCTATGAGCCAAACGTCCCACAAGAGTTGAAGGACCCACCTTGAGCAACAGGTTGTTTCTCTTCTTTCGCTTACTGTACTTTTGCATATTGATTGAAGACGCAATGACATTGTTATGCATGAGTATGTTGGCTAAGTGTGGGGGAGAAACTTAATTAGTAGGATTAGGTTTAGTTTTTAGTCGGATTTAGGTTTAGTTGTTCTGTTTTAATAATTCATTCTCCATTTGAATTCTACATTTTAGTGGATGCATGCCACATCTCTTGTGATAAAGGAAATTGGTGTAAATGGTGGGTTGCATGTTGTGTTGTATTGGATAAGGACTTGCGAATGAGTTGAGTATCCGTTAGAATTTGTCACGTCTTTTCTCTTTTGTGCTTTGGGAAAAATTCTCTACGACATGGTACCTTTCACCGTGGCAAGCCCATCAGTCGTGGCACAACGCCTCTCAAGCAACTTCGCTGCGGCATGAATCAACTTTTTCGTCGCAGTGAATAGTTGTATGTAGCCCTTGCCATGGCGTACATTAATTCTTTTGCCGCGGCAAATATCTTCGCTACGACGAAAGATCCTTCTGTGCAAAAAATTTCCTCGTGAAATTTCTCTTTTACCCTTGATGTTCCTTTAATTTTTCATCCAACCTTTGTCTTTTTCATTATTTCCTACCCCCATCCTTCTAAACTTACCACCCTCTTCTCCCTTTTTCATTTTCATCTCTTTCATTCAAGCTTCGCTGCGGCTAATCCGAGTGAACTTGCACCATTTCTCTTTGTGCTCAGTCTTCTTCTGTAACCTATTGTGCGTAATTTGTGTTCGCATCGTCCTCCTCCTTCTTCGTAAGTTCTCCCTCCTTCGTTTCATTTTTATTCACTTATGTTTCTGACGATTAGGGTTAGTTCACTGGGGCGAAGACGCTTATTTCGCCGCGGCATAGCAAACTGACATTCTTCATCGCGGCATGGGAAATACAGTTGTCGCCGCAGCAATAGACCTATTTCGCCGCGGCGAGCTTATAGATTTTGATGTTTTTAGTTAATTTGTTTAATCCTTGTAATTATTTTTTCTTGTTTTCTGCAGGAAAATGCCTCGAACTAAGAACCCTTCCCGTAACTTTCCCACTTCCTCCTCTAGTCTCTCCCTATCCTCCCATTCATCCCATTCATCCCATCCATCCCACTCCTCCGCTTCTTCCCCTCATCTGGCTAATTCTGAATATAATGACCTAGCAGAAAAGATTGACGCTAGGCTGTTCATTAAGGAGCGCCCGTTTCCCTTGACTCCATACAATAATCCTTTTGTCTGCCAACTCATAACCTCCCAACTTACGGGATTAGTTCAACCTAGGGATCAGGGCAATGACAAATTCATCCGTCATTTTTATACTCATGCCCACCTTCACAACACCTTGGAAATTAATTTCTGGGATGTCATTGTCCCTACCACCTTCACCGTCGCTAACATTCGTGAACATTATAAACTTCCTCCTATCATTCGTTGCCACTTCGAGAAACTAATCCACCATTATCCCTGGGATGATGTCCTTCATACCCTCTGTCCTAAGGGTGCCGTATGGCATCAACCCCGTATTTATCAACACTACCTCAAGCGTTCTGATCTCCGCCCTGAGGCTCATCCTTGGCTGTATTTAGTGATCAACAACATCCTTCCCACCACCCACCTAGTGTACATAACCAAACAACAAGCCCTTTATTTGTAGCTTCTCATGATTGGTCGCCCGGTTGACATAGCTAATGCCATTGTCTCCACCCTTCGTGATTCCATTACTACTGCCAAGCTCACCAACTCCCTATTCTTCCCTCACCTCAT
>JANSVB020000082.1:4026751-4038317 GCA_025504935.2 Erythroxylum haughtii
CTCAATTATCCATTACTATGCCCAATTTAATCCAAACTAAACCTTAAACACAAAATTAACACAATCATGCTTAATAATATCAAGTAGAAAAATTTTGGGGTCGAACACTATATGATGGATTAACTTTGTGGTGTGAGTGTGATTAGTCAAGTTTCAAGGGATCCATTGCTTATGCCTAGTGGACCAGTTATAATGGTAGGAGTAAAAGAGGCTTTGAATGAGCTAATACAACATACGCATGTCGATCAAGCTTTAAATGGAACTTTTGAGACTATTTTGGGAGGCTTATTGGATCTATAAGAAGAGCAACCATTGGTATAACTTGATTCTAGCTAAGTTTGGAGAAAACTTTAGCTGTAAACATAATCTTAGAAACAGACGTATTATAACCTGTGAAAATCTTAAGAATCAAACAAAACATGAAGCATGATTGTGTACCCAAGCAATGTCCATATGCATATGTAAAAGAGAAGTTATAATGAGTTACACAATTATTTATCAACTCGTGCAACTTCATGAAAAAATAAGTTATGAAAACATGACCTTTAATACAGTCATGCTCCATATTGTATCCACTAGCACTAAAATTTTGCAACAAACACGATGGAAAATATAGTTGTGTCCTAATTTTTATTTTGTATTTAAAGAAAGTTTATTCAATTTTAGTTAGTTCTTTAAATCTTTATTTATTGAGAGATATAATTGCTCTTTTTATTTTTATTTATCAAATTTTAAACTTATCAAAGAATTCTTTCTTTGTAGTCTATTATTTAATGAATTTGCTTCTTGATTCTTTATAAATTCATGAGTCAGTTCTTTTTATATATCTAATTTAGCTTTTTTGGTGTGATACAAAACTTGTTCATGGGTTCTCTATGATTTATTCAACCTTCACTGAGCCCCTGTCTCAGAGTCACAGAGACGACAAAACATAAATACACAATTTTTCGCAACCTTCACCGAATCTCTAAACTGCTACAGGTCGGATCAGCCTATCTACATGTGGACTATGATGTAGTGGTACAGGTCTGCAAGTACGATACGGGTCAGGAGGTGCGGGTGTGGCTGGGTTTGGGTGTAGGGGCGATCCGTGGCTGACTACCTGACTGGGGTCATGGTACAGGATTGTGGGTGCGATGGGTGTAGATGCGATGGTGCGAGTGTGGGTGCAATGGTGCTGGTGAACGTGCCATAGTGCGGGGGCAATGGCAAGCAACAGGCCTAATTGGTGCGACGGCTAACACGATGAGTTGAGAGTGAGAGTGAGAGTGCAACGATAGATGGTGTGGGGAATGGGAAGGGGGATCGAGTAGGTTACTTTAGTTAGGGTTAAAAAATTTTAAAAATTCAATTTAATCCTTAAGTTTTTAAAATTCACAATTTAGTCCTAGCTGGTATTTTATTACCAGATCGTATCGATTGGTACTAAATCCCACTATAAGACTATACTATACTATATTATTTTTTGACCGTATCAACTGGTACTAAATCTCAATGTGAGAGTGTACTCTACTATATTATTTTTTGACTGATACATTACGTGTATCTTTGTAAGAAAGTGGATACATTATATTCTAGACTATAAATCTTCTAGGACAATTTTTAATAAAAATGTCATTCACCTCTTTTCCCTTTTAAATAACGATGAGGTTTCGTTGTTATTAAAGTTTTTTTCAAGCAATTGCAAAAATTAATTTAAATTCATGAATTAAAATTAGACGAAATTTTTAAAAAAGAAAATGAAGAGATCCTTAGAATTTTAAATCATGATTACGCAAAATTATTATTTACAGATATTTAAAATTTACATGAAATAAGAAAGTATGTCTATGTATCTAAGTCCAGAGGTTATGGATGGACAAACAGAAGGAACGTTTCGAAGTATTTAAATTGAATCCTAATATTTTGAAAATATTCAAAAAAAGATCTTAAATGGATAAAAATTTTAACGGGTTAATTTGTTATTAATTAAATGTCACATTAATACTATTTTTTTAAATAGAAAAAAACCCTACTGTCACATGATAAGTAAGACTTATTGTCTAAAATATATAATAGCAGATCTCATTGTCACATGGCGAGTGCTACTCATAGCCTGAAATGTATAATAGTAGGCTATATTGTTAAGTGATAATAAGACCTCCTTTCTAGTTATTTTAAAAAAGATAATTATTTGTCAGTAAAACTCATTTTTTATTTGAAAATATGAAAATGATATCGTGACAATATTAATATAATATTTAACTAATGGAGGGTTAATCCGATCAAATTTTCTATTAGTTACGTTTTCAAAACATCATAATTCAATTTAAACACTTCAAAATGATGTGTTCATAATTGTATTATAATGTAAACTTGAGGTTTAAAATGTAAATTCATACAACAGTGACCAGAAAAGTTTGAATTTTTTTTTCAAACTGTCAATACTTACTGCTAACCTTAACTAGCTCAACTCACTTAAGCTAAGACTTTTACGAGTGCAATTGTGATTATCAATATCAATTCATATAAGAAAAATAAACTTTGATTTGAAAAATGATTATCTTATGAATGAGAGTTAGTTTAACAAAATATGACAACTTATTTTTTCTTAGGTGATAAATGAAAGAGTTACCATTGACAAAAGTTTTTAATGTGATATTTTGCATAAATTTACCTTTTTAACTATATATGGGACCTTTTATATTTATTCTCTATATTTTTATAGTGTAGGAAACGAATGAAAATATATTTAAAAATTTATCTAATTTAATCATTTTCATAAAAATATACCAGCTTTTTAAATATAATTTGAATAAAAATAACAGTTACTAAACCCTAATTGAGGATTAAAATCGCATAGGTACAATTCAACATTACGAGTATTGTATTCTATTGACTAAAAAGTTTTATAAAATTATTTTATATTTTACTTAGTTACATTGATCATACCAATAAAAATAAGCATAAGGTATAAAATGATTTTATATCCTGCGAAATTATATCGATACCAGTCGACAATACCAAATACCAAAAGATAATAAGTTTAACAAAAGTTGAATTTAAAAATATTTTTATGTTTAAAACATAACCATATTTTTAAAATATCTATCATGTTTAAAAATAAAATATCTTTTATTAATTTTAATAAATTTGTAATAGTTTCTAAATTTTAATTACAATAAAGAAACTAAGTGCGCATAATTTTAATTATATAAAAACTAAAAATTATCTTAAAAGCACAACCCCTGTAACTAAGCAGCCTCGTCCCGGTGTACGTACCTACCCTAAATTCATCATCCCACAATCTTCAGGGTTTACTCGAAACACCTCTAGAGCCTCCATAAAGGGATGCACCGAACAAGTTAAAACAATCTTAGTTCCAAAAGTTATCGCTTGTTCCTAATTAATTCCTAGTCAAGATATTATCAAACAGATTCCTCCGATTTTAGCGGTATGATTTAATTTAAAATTTTAATCTTTTACTATTCCGCAGAAACAAGGTCTAGTGGGCAGCAATTCGTGTGCTTGGGATTAGTGCAGTGACCTCGTTTATGTAGAATGAAACCGATTCAAAGTCGCAGTAATTCTTCCCCACAAGAGAAAACCAACCATAGAACTTGCCAATAGAACATGACAAGCCGATAACCATTGGCCTGTAAATTCCAATCGTTGATTAACATTTATCCAGGGTCGGAATGTATGCGCACCCATCAGCAAAAGCCTATTCCAACTGCAAATAATTAAGGGAATGTTCCACAAAACCAGGCTCTAGGATGCATTTTATCGTGAACGAGGCTATTTACAGTTCCAAATTTGTTGAAAATCGGTATTACCAGCACTCATAAATCTTAGTATGAAAGAAACAATCCAGAATATCTTTGCGACAATGGCACCTACTAAACAATAATAGCTTCCTTGTGGTTAGGACACAGTAAATGAGCAATCAAGTCACATATTTTCTCAATATTATAGAGAAGCTCCACAGGCAAAAAGAGGAATCTGTGCCGTAAATAAACATAAACCAAACATAATCATGTTCAAATGCTAGAACAGACAAAACTAATAAACTAGTGGACTGTGACGGAAAAACCTTTCTTTCGCAGCCATCGTTATGCATTTCTTAACGGTTTGCCTTGGCAACTCTTTCAATCTCATCCTTTTTCTTAATGGCATAACTGAAAATTATTTAAAAAAATTGAATTTAGTAAGCGCACTGAACAGCCAATATAATGACTAGAAATGGATTATAACATCTCAAAAGACGAACCTGTTAGATGAGCCCTTGGCCGCATTAATAAGTTCATCAGCCAAACATTCTGCAATGGTCTTGATGTTCCTGAAGGCAGACTCACGAGCACCAGTTGTCAGGAGATAGATGGCCTGATTAACTCGTCTCAGTGGAGAAATATCCACAGCCTGACGCCTGACAACACCAGCGGAACCAATACGGGTGGCATCTTCACGAGGCCCACTACAAACAATGAGTAAAAATCTGAGCAGTCATACACTAACTCTGCACGGATGTGAATTTGTACAATCCTTTCACCATTAAAATCAATATTTGTCCATACACAACTAAACCATGATTTAGCACATTCAGTTCCATATAGGGCAGATAAAAGTACACACCTGTTGATCACAGCATCCACAATCACTTGGATTGGATTCAGATCTGTTAGGAGATGAATGATCTCCATAGCATGCTTTACAATCCTGACTGCCATCAGTTTTTTTCCATTGTTTCTGCCGTGCATCATGAGAGAGTTTGTAAGTCTCTCCACAATTGGGCATTGGGCCTTCCTGAAACGCTTGACAGAGTACCTTCCAGCTGTATGTAGCACATAGGTTGCGTGCTTGGAAGGTTGGACACCAACGTAGTCAGACAAGGAAATGTCATTGACCTGTTACACAATACACTATCAATAAACCATAATACAATCTCCAGCAATGATGCCATTTTGGCATATATGCAATCAATTGTGCTTAAAAATAAATGAATAAGATCAATAGTTTCCCAGAGGAAAAAACTATTACATAGCCAAAGATCTAAAACTATAATCCTCATATAAACTAGAATGCACTAAGAATTAACAAAGTAACTTTTATAAGCAAAGCATAGACTAACTAGTCCAAATAGTCAAGCTCTTTAAGAAATGGTAAAAAATATAGTTTCACAATTAAAAGGAACAACTTAAGAGCCTAAAGCAACTATAGTTACAAGTTGACATGGCCGTTCGGTCTGCACCCAAACATAAATCAAAGTGAACATTCCTCCGTAAGCATTACCGCCCGACTAGACAGCTTAACCTGATGAATCATGCCAATCCTCACAATTCAATTTGTTGAACTTCATAGAATTAAAAGAAAATTCATGTCTTGATACCAGAAAAGAAAAAGTAAACATAATGTACAGCAGGAAGCTTAAAATTTATAAAGTCCAATCGAGGAAAAAAAATACCTAAAACAAACAACACAAGTTAACAAAAAAGAACAGAGCATTAACAACACGAATAATAACCTTGAATTCATAAATCATAGAAATAATAAGCTAAAAGGGAACTTAAAAGGATTTAAGAGATAGAATACTTGAACATCTTCAAAGGACCAGCGATTGAAGAGCTTCACATCATAAGCAGGTTGAGTAGGATCTGAAGGAGCCACAACTGCTGCCATTGTTTCACCTACAAACACAATTTAAAAAGAAAACAACACACACAACGTAAGCAAACGATGAAGACACAACCATATACGATGAAAAATATAAGAAGAGAAATAGACGGACAGAAGACCTTAGGGTATGTGCACGAAGAACGGAAGCGGCTAGGCAGAGGGTTAAAAGATGAACCCTAGACCTCCAGTTTATATAAAAATATCGAACATCTATGGAGTCGGGGTTTGAAAGACAATTTGAATGGGCTTTGTCTTTCTTTAGATTGTTGGGCCTGGGCTTGGTTAGTCCATATTTTTATACCAATGTTTAGCCCTTAAAGCCTATCAATCTGATTGGTTTCCTGATTTCTAGTGTCCGACTTCCTTCCAATTTGGGCTACAGCGTAAAGCTTAAAAGTAAAAATCTTTCCAAATTTAAAAGTTGTTTCTATTTATAATTATATTTTCTATTTTAAAATATAGTAAAACAATATTTATTTGAAATTTTAGTTTTAGTTTCTTCTAGTTTTTATAATTTATAAAAAATAAAAATTAATTTTTGTTTTTATTTATGTTTTTTACAAGCTGATTTAGTAATAAATTAAGTATATATTTTATTTAATTATTAATAAAAATTTATTGATAATTTAATTTAGGATAGTATATTTATTTATTTAAAATTTTGAACAATTTAATTTTTATAATTATTTGATATTTTTTTAAAATAAAAGAATTTTATTTTAATAATTACTATTTAAAATAATTTATAATTTAAAAGATATAAAAAATTTTGGTTTCATAATTAAAACTATTTTTAATTTATAAATAAAAATAATTAAATTGATTGTTTAATAAAATATTTAATTTTTACTAATAAAATAATTTATTTTTAAATTCTATTTAATTTATAATTATTATCAGTAATAAAAATATAAATATATTTACATTAACAATCAAACATTTTTATTTTAAAAAATAAAAACTAAAAATAGAAAACTAAAACTTAAAATAGAAAAACATTAGTAAAATCAAATGACCTTTAAATTTAGAGGTGACTTAGTTTTATAGCTAGAATTTTAATATCTTGAATGATTAGAATTTATAATATTCCAAAATAAATGGGCAATAGTTGGGAGAGATGCACTAGCGACAAGTAGAAGCAAGGTTATTGGATATCTCAGGAAAGCCCGACCGAAACCACAAGTGTAAGTTTCCCCACATATGGCTCATCTGTGATAACTGATTCGGATTTGCGTAAACTAGCGGACCGATCACTAAGTGGGGATGCTCCCTCCAGCATGAGCGAACCCTTTCGGGACTGGTTAAGAATGGGCACCACTATCCCAGCCCGGATCCAATCGAGTGATATTGACTTAGTTTTATACCTAGAAATTTAATTTCCTGATTGACTAGAATTTATAATCAAGAAGTTAAATATAAGATTTGTTTGGTTTCATTTTTCTATTTTATTTTATTTTTAATATAAAAGTTAGTTGTTAACATTATATTAAAAAATATATTGTATCAATTAACTGAATTTCGTATTAACTTAATCATTCTATATTTATTTAACAATTCTGTTTTTTCTTAAAGACATCAAATTAACTAAATTTTCTGTTACCATAATCATTCTATATTTATTTAACAATTTTATCTTGTCTTAGAGACATTGAAAACAACACCTTTACTAGGAAGAGATAAGACTATATACTACTGAACTTTCCCAGACCCCACGTTACAATATGACTTTCACTGAATGTTGTTGTTATTGTTGTATCTTGTCTTAGAGACATATTGTATGACTGATATTGTATTCCATTTGAAATTTCATGTCTCCGTAATAAGCTCTTTAATTTTTGCATAGTTTTGGAGTAACTCATTCATTTGTTCATGCATCTTATAAATTGTATATCATATAAGTAACGAAAAATAGTTTACTTCTTTATACCATATCTGAACATATTAAAACTATAGGAAATATTGTTTTTAAAATACCAAAACATCTTTTAGAACATATGTTGCAAAGAGAATGTTTGTAATAAAACACTTTTATAGACTTCCAAATCGTCTTTTTTTAATAATTTTGCAAATGATATTTATCACTTTGATATAGTGAAACAAATTTAGGCATATTACAATATACAAACACTAAACAAAGAGTATTGTTCCTAAATGATGATACTAAATAAGAAGTGGATGACTTTTGTTAATGGTAGACTTACTGGAGTTTATAAATTAGTCAAGAGTTTTTAAATTACACCTTCCAAAGTTAATCAGTAAAGAAAGAATTAGATGTATACATTTGAAATGTCAAAAAAAAAGATGTATACATTTGAAATGTTGCAATAGAGATATGGAAGCTTAAAAGAAAACTAAGGCACTTTTATGTGTGGTAGATGTGAAAAATATATTTTTAGTATGATCATGGTGTAAAAACTAAAGAGGTCTAATATATTCATAATGAGGAGGATTATACCAGTAAGTGTTATAACCCTAATAATTACTATAACGATGGTGACAAAGAAATTGAATAACTTATAAATGACATGTATTTTTAAAGGATATATGGTAATTGAATTGGTGAAGTCAAAAAGTTTTATAAGTTGTTAGATAATTATAAGACATTAATATATCATAAAGTTATGATCCTTGTATTATTTGTAATGGTAAAATCAACATACATAAAGAGTACGAAACAATGGAGTAATAATCATTTTCTATGATGCTGTAAATCTCTCAAAAAAATTGTTACTGACTAATTATGATAGCAGTTGATTGGTTTTACAAGTATAGTCACTTTATTCTGTTAGCTCATACTTATTCAACAACAAAAATAGCTCAACTGTTCGTTAATCAATTGTATTAGTTGTATAGAATGCCTCTATGAATTGTTAGAAATCGTGATATTATCTTAGTAAGTGTATTTTAGATGAAATTCTTTAAAATTTAAAATTTTCTCCTTGCCTCAATCTATCACTTCTCATCTATATAAAAATGGTCAAATAGAAGTATTAAATCAAACACTTGAAATGTTCATATAATGTATTAGTTACTATCCTCATTAATGAAGTAGGTGGTTATCATTGGCAAAATAAGATTCCAATACCATTTTCCATTTGACAATCTAATGTACCTTATTTGAGGCCTTTTTTGGTTAATCTCCTTAAGTGCATACTCCTTATTTGGTTGGCGATTCCATGATGGACATATTTGATCAAGTGATGAAAGATAAGGAAGTTGCATTGAATTTGAATAAGTTTCATATGCAAAGGGAATAACTTCGAATGAAGTAGTTGAGTGACAAAAGGAGGAAAAATATTGAACTTATAATGGGAGATTGGTTTTATGTGAAACTTATTCCATATAGATAGCACAATGTGGCCATTAAGGAAATTCATAAACTTTCTTTCTTATTCTTTGATGCATTTTAAGTGATTGATAGAATAGATACGGTGGTATAAGTTACAACTATTAGAAACTTCATGCATTAAATTGTATATTCCTCAACTAAATAAACATATTGTTGATGGCAGTTGTATTAGTCCAATGATACCAAAATCATTACTGCCTATAATCTAAATGCTAGTGTCCATTCAAGATAGATGATTAATGAAGCACAAAAATAGGCCAGTTGTTAAAGTAGTGGTTCAATGGTTGATGGACAATTCAAAGGGCATGAAGTGGGAATATCTTTATAACTTACAACCATAATACCTTAAAATTAACCTTGTGGACCACTTTATTAAGGGAGGAAACTTTGAAAGAAATTAAAAAAAATGAAACTACAAGTCAGAAAGAAATTAATTTTCAACTTCTATCACCTAAGCCACCAAATGATTTATTTATATGTATGGTTTTAAATTTAAAACTTTATTCAATTGGTGAATTTTATTAAATAGTTTAGCATTTACTTAACATTATTAAATTATTAGACAAAATATTGAAATATTTTATGTATTTTATCATCTTATTTAAACAAAATAGAAATATTTTTATAATTAAATTAATGAGAAAGGTCCAATTTGCCCTTTAACGTTGAATAAAAAGTCTAGTATTATTCCACCCCCTAATGTGTTCCAAAATGGAGAAATTTGTCCCAAAAATGCTAACTCTATCAAATTAACGTTACGTCCCTGTTAAATTTGTCCAACTAGGTATGCCACATCTGATTAGCTACCAATATGGTTGTTGTCCTATATATACACAATAATTTCCTATCTTAATATTAATTAATATATTTTTATTAATGTCTAGTTATTAAAATGAATTAATTTTGTGCCTGAATTTTTCCTTAAACTTGATTAGATTAAATGAATCCCTATATTTATTGACTTGACTGAATCCCTTCTTCTTCATTACCCTAACTTGCTTCTTTTTCATTAATCATTTGCCATCTTCATTTTCCAGTCACTCCACATGAGGTTCCATTGTTCTCTAGTTAAGGTATCATTGTTCTCCAGTCATTCTAGTCGCAAAAGCCTAGTTGAGATGTTTTTTTGCACACTCACTCTCTTCTTTTCTTTTCTTTTTATATAATGTTTCACTATTTACTATAAGTTGCTCCATAATGTTGTAAGTTTCGTCGATCTATACTTTTGCTTCAAATCTCTTTTTTGCATGTTCACTCTCCATCCTCCCCTCCTCTACATACTTGTAGGTTCATTGAGCCAATTGCCTCAATTCTCTTTTCTGCATATTTTTTATGTTATTCAAGTGCTAACATTGATTTTATGCCTGTTGCGTGCATAGGAAACTTGAATTTTATAAGCTTAAGCCATCAACAACCTTAGCTTAATTTGCATATTGCTCTTCCGAATAAGTTATACGTATTTCTTAAGGTTGTGCTTGTTAAACATAAGTTCATTATTCATACTGATTTCTTTGTTTTATATTTTGATAAGGATAAGTGCTTGTTATCTTTGTTCGACCATTTTATGTACTATAAGAGAAATTTTGAGAAATTGTTCATATGTGATACTTAAGTTGAATGGTGATCATATTGTTTCTTATTGCATTGTAATCTATTAATTATTTTATAGATGATATGAACCTTGATCGATCCTATTTTCAAGTTGATATGTTAATCACCTTGTTCTTGAAATATTAGAAATAAATAGGTTTAGTGAGTTAGAATTATAGGCGACAAAAGGTAATTATAAAGAAGTTAAAATATAAAGTAGTATGGAGAAATGATAGAAGTTAATTATAACGAAGCTAAAATATAAAGTAGTATGGATAAATGACATTTATACCTAACCTAGGAGCTTTGATTCAGCTAAAATTTTATAAGAAGATAACCTCTAGAAAACTATTTGTTGGTGATTGATGGTTATTTTCTTGTTGTGAATAGATGTTTATGTTTGTTGTTGTTGCTTGGTTATATTATCGCGTATCATACCAAAAAAGGAGCAACCGCAATAAGGGGCAGATCCAGAAATTATTTTGAGTGGGGGCAAAATATTTAAAGTACTCTTATATTATTAAAAAATACAAATATTTGTATATTTGATAAACAAAAAATTACTTCATTGTTTTGAGCTTCTTACATATAACCTATTACAATCGTTCCCTACGAGTCCTCATATTTTAATATTGCTGTAAAATTTTCTCATT
Organism: Erythroxylum haughtii; assembly: GCA_025504935.2. Taxonomy (NCBI): domain Eukaryota; kingdom Viridiplantae; phylum Streptophyta; class Magnoliopsida; order Malpighiales; family Erythroxylaceae; genus Erythroxylum; species Erythroxylum haughtii. Next base: position 4,037,996 of record JANSVB020000082.1, read on the forward strand.
GTCAATACTATTGAAAATATCTTTCTCAATATATGTGATCAAATAGTTATTCATCCAAGAATCTCCCATTCGATTGCGCAAGCGATTTTTCACTATCTTTATTACAAAAAATGCTCTTTCCACCGATGCAGTAGCAATAGGCAAAATTAAAGCTAATCTCACAAGTAAAAACACTAAAGGGTACACAACATCCTTTTTTGTTTCGACCAGCTTCTTGACAAGATCACTAATCTCATTTAATATCAAAAATCGATCATCAGATTGCATATCAACAATATAATTATCAAGTTGATCACCAAGAGTAATAAGCTCTACTTTAGAG
>JANSVB020000082.1:4069108-4079887 GCA_025504935.2 Erythroxylum haughtii
TATTGAAACTTTGATGGATTTCATGGTAATAAGCTCACGTTTCATGATTAAGCAAGAGTTGGGTTCTGGAATCAAGTCGGTGCCCAACAATCTTTCCGAAGGAATAAACAAAGGATCTGTACGAAGTTGTTGGGGAATCGATCCATCAACAAAGCTGAGTTTATTCTTGGATAGAAGTGACATTTTTAGAGCTCTTTTCCATTGATGATAATTTGGTCCAGTTAGAATCGAAGAAACAAGAACAAGAGTGGAATTCTCGTTCACATGAAGATAATGAGGACTCGAAAGATTATCTTCTGGTTTTGACGTTGAACCAGAAGAGTTATTAGCATTCTAGGTATTGAAACTAGCCATAGTAGCAGGTTTTAAGTATAGAAAGAAGAAAAGAATACTAAGAAGAAACTACAAAGTTTCTGTTTGTTTGCAAAAAAAATGCAAGAAAATCTAAAAATCTTAGAATCTAGAAAAACTAGGGAAGTGGAAATATGTTGCTCTGATACTATGAAAGAAAACTGAATTGAGAAAGATGAAAGACTACTGCATCTTATCAGATAAAGAGGTATGACTAACTAACTTAACTGTCAATTTATCTGTATATATATTTCTAACATGAAACGACACTCCAGTTGGCTGATAGTAAATAGCAAAGAGATACATGTTGCCTCTTCAGTGTTCAATACTCGAATCTCTCTCTTAGTTTTAATTATTTGCCATTAATTTAATTGTGCTTTTACAACTTTGTCACGGACATGGTTGAGTAACAAATCAGCAAATTTAAAATTAAGAAATATAAATGTGTGAAGTCAATACGGCTCAAATTTTCTGTGATTCTAGTCCTACTGTGATGTACAGTTAGTGTTTTGAAACCCGGACCGGACTGGTCGGTTCGATCGGTGACTGGTCGGCTATCCGGTACAGATGATTCCTAAAAACTAGTCTCTAATTGGACCAGTACGAACCGGTGAGAACCGGTCAATGGACCTATTAAATCAGGACTGGTTGAACCGGTTGATCACTGTTTTAATGATTTTTTTTTTAATTTTTTTTTTGCTTTTTTCTTTCTAAAACGCATTATGTTTTTCATTTATATTTATTTATATTATTTGAACTGGTCAAATGAATTTTTTATTTATATTTATTTATATTATTTGGTACATTTTTCTAATTTTTTAATATTACTAATATTATATATAATTAAATATAATTATTATGTAATTATGACGTCACACCGGTTCAACCGGTGGTCAAATCGGTCGAACCGGTTGAACCGGTGACCAATAAAGCCTCCGGTTCGACGATCGGTCCGAGTTTCAAAACCTTAATCATAACTGTTAAAAAGGGGCGATGATCCATTGCTCCAACAAAGATTTAATGTTTTTATGGTTTGTTTTTATAACGAAGTATCTTCTAATCGAGTAGTGTTTCTAATGCTTCATAGCTTTAATAATTGTTAGGAATTCTTTCTTCTATGTTGCCTAGCTATGGTGTCTCAATTGTAATATCTTGCTCAAATAAGCAATTAGATGTTGCTCTTTTTGAAGCACGACTTCAATGCCTCTTCCACTTATATATGATTTTTTCATAAATACCTTTGAAAATTTTGGTTGAGTTAAAACTATAATAATAATAAAGCCTCATTTATTTTATCAAAAGCTAATTGAGCTCCCTCATTCTAGTAGAAGTCATTTTTCTTTAATAATTCATACAGAGTTTTTCTATAGTGCTATGATGGGGTGTTTGAGCTACATCATATATAACTGATTATAAGGATTGTATTTCAGTAACTTCTAAATTTCCTTCTCTTCAATCAACCTTAATGCCTTATAAAGGTCTCAAATAAATTCAACCAGCTGCCCTTTTCACTAAAATGTCATGATTCTTTAAAATTTTCATTAACTATATTAGGAGTAGCTAACCATTCTACTTCTAATACCACATCACACCTTAATAATGAAATGATCAATTCGTCTATTACAAATATGGTTCCTTGTAAGGTCCAAGCAGAATTTTATTGTAATTAATGATAGGAAAGCTTTAATCCCTCTTTAATTTTAATCTTAATAGGAGTTATATCTAGTATTTTTATAATCCTTTATATACCACTGAAGAATAAATAAAGTTGTGAGTGTTTTTATTGTCAATAAGTATGTGTAATTTTTTCTTACTAAAATATCACGTGACTCTCATACATTTGAAATTGGATGAAGCCTTACTTGACATAACTTGTAAAGGTACATTTTGTGACTCTAAATCCTAAAGTGTTTTCAAATTTTTTTGTTACAAAACATCTATATCCTCATTTTTTGGTTCCTCTCTTTTCCTACCACATATAATTGAAGTTGTCTTTCTCTACACCTATAACCTAGTGTATATATTTTTCATTGTTCTTTACTACTCACTTGCTTTTGTGTCCTTAGTGGTGATCCACCAATAAGCTCTTAAGAACTTGGTTATGCATAGGCAACAAACCTCCACCATTAGTTCGATTGATGAATGCTCCAATCACTCATTTGTTGCTATTGACATTCCTACATGGCACAAATTCATAAGAAAATTTGATTGACACTCCTTCCTTCCCTAATCTTATATGAGTAGCCAAAATCACTTCTTTTTTGCTTTCCAGGTTGTATATTTTGTTTAATGTCTTTGGATATAAGAGTTTGGTAGGTAATTCTAGCTCAAGTTTCAATTCTTTATAAAGAACCTCATTATATGGGGTTTAGAAAATGATCAATAGTTTAAGATTAGTCAAAAAAGTATAATACCCTTTAGTTAATCTTATCTATCTTGCATATTTAAAATCACTAAAACGATCTTCAAGATTTTTTCTTAAAATCATTATACGAATGCTAACACATATTCTTTCCAAGTTATATTATCTATGGTATGCCTATTTTTCTTAAATATAATTGATTTCATTAAATTTCCATTCCTTCCATATAGAAGGGGTAATGTTAACCCAAAAATTTGTAAGAGTTTTATCTAATGTAGAGAGTTGCTCACACCTCTATGCCCAATTATGAACACTAGAACTATCAAACACAAGAAAATCATTCCTACCGATACAAGTAGGAACCAAATATTTGGTACTTTCAGTTAAAATATTTATTAACTTACATGAGATATTAATTGAGTTACTTCCCTTACATTGTTGCTTCATGTATTAAGCAAACGTTGACCTTAATTTGCTCAACTCTTGATTATAACAACTAGATCTCACATGCAACACATTTTCTGAATTTTCGCTTGAAATTCCATAATACATTAATGTTTCTCTCCATTTTCCTAAGCTTATAACCTTGGGTACCTTCAGCCACATTTTTGGAAAAATAATTTCAAGGATTCTTTTATCTAGTACCGATATTGTTACAAAGAATTGGGCAAAAGAAAGGAAAAAAGGAAACATAACACTTTAGAAAGGAGAGAAGATAAAAAAAAACAGTGAGAGAAAAATTCATAACATCACATTAGTACCATTCATGATTGTTTAAACATTGTAATAACTGTTAAAACAAAAAATAAACAATCAAAATATGATGGACCTCATTAGTCTATAAGTTTTAAGCAATTAGATACCTCATCATTCAAAATGGAGCGTATAAATCTAATTTCCTCTTTATTTAAACAAGGTGTTTTAACATTTATATCAACACTTTAAGTTTTTCCCATATTTTTGCTCTCTTATTATATTACTTTGTTCTCATTAATTTCAATTTAAATATTCTCATATGTGATTGCATTTATTTTATTTCAATTGTATATATTTACTTTTCTTATCATGTTCAATTTACATTACCTTTTATCATATTTAATTTGCATTAATTCAAATAATTTTATATTTAATTTCTTTTTAATATATTTTATATTATTTATTTTTAGGCTCCAGCTCAAGTCACAAATTCATAGGCATTCATCATATATTTTAAATTTATTTCTTCTTCTAACTTGTTAATTACATGGCTAATGATTTTGTAATTAATTAAAAGTTCAAACATTTTATTCTACTTTTATAGTTTTAATTATTATTACAAAGTTAGGCAAAGTTTAAAATTTTAAATGTAGTTTACTATTTATTTTAAGCTCTAATAAAACCACAAAGTCCTAACATTCAATTACATGCTTTATTTTCTTTCTTCAGCGTACTTTTATTTATTTCATATGTAAGTCAACTTTCCTTTAAAAACTCTCCAAATTTCCAAACTCTATTTTAGACAAATTTATAAAATTTACCACATATCTAACTTAACTTTCCTTCAAAAATTCAAACTCTATTTCAGACTAAAACGTATCAAATAGAATGCCTACACCTTATTTTATAAATAGAGTTTACACTTCATCAAGCAAGCATTTATTTGACATTCGATTTTGTCGTCTACTTAAAGAGTGCGAAACAAATCAATGACAAGTAACGATAGCTAGATAAAAGTTAAAACTCATGTTACTCTTCTTCCCTTTATTTTGATCACAACATGTAATACAATTTAAAAATCCTAAATTGCTCAATTTTTTTGAAAAATTTTAATTTATTGTCCAAATTTTTAAAATTACCAACGTTTAAAAACTTTAACAATTGAACTGAAATTTTTTTTTTGAGTACTGAATCTAAAAAATTTTAAAAGGTTGAATACTTTTAAATATACTATCTCTTTTTAAATAAATGATAATTTATTTCAAGCATCTTAACATTTTAAAGACCGATAAAATATATCCAAGTTTTCACATTATATAGCTACAAATTGCAACCTATGGAAAATATTTATTTACATATCCCCTTTTAATAGTGTTAAAATGGATTTTAGCATAATATTTATAAATTTTTAAAGATGTCTTATAATATTTGGTAAAATTTAGACTTTTTTTATTTATATATTTTTAAAATTTAATCCTTAAAATTTTTATAAAAATACATTTTTCACAAATAATTTTTCAAATTTTTACTAACATTACATTACATTATTATTATTATTATTATTTAGAAAATTTCAAGTTAAAATTCTAAGTATTATTTTTTGAAAAAAAAAAGTTACAACACACGTCTCACTAACAGGATATATAGATATAGATATATAAAAATTGTGATATCTAGTGTTATGGAATAAAAGTAATATTTTGTTCTTCATGATATTTGATATTTAATTTATCATAAATAAAATTATGTTTTGTATACTTATCCCAAATCCAATCTTTCTTAAAAGTATATAGATGTTCCATTTATTTATTTAAAGAAAACTTTTCCTATAATGAATTATACATTTTCAGTTTTCAAACACAAAATAAGTAACTAACGTTGAAATTTTTGTAAGAAAATAAACAAAAGTGAAAAGAAAAGTTTTGTCTAAAATTGTTAATAGAACATGATAAAGAGCTAATTATAAATACATGAATAAATATTTTATTAAAAAAAGAACGTTCAAAAGATGCATAAACTTACCCTTCTAATCCTATTAAACCAAAACCAATCGATCTAAGCAAATCACTATTGTGGATTGACACTTTCCCTTACCTCGCTTCACTTTCCAAACCCAAGAATATGTTGCTATAAGCCGACGACACTTTTCAACCTTCAAATTCAAAGTTTATGTTTAATGTTTGGGTGTCTTCGTTATGTGTGATTGTGTTCCTCTTATCCCTTTTGCCTTTTCCATTACCCAGGTTCCAAATTTGGGTTTTGCAACCCCGAACTTGAGACGATGTTGTTCATGGATTCAAGTTCCCATTACAAGAAGTGGCAGGTTCAAGCTTGTAAGAAGGGCAGGTGAAAACCCACGTGTAATAGGTTCTGAGGAATATGATTTTCGCAGCGAATTTGGGATTTACGAGGAAAAGGAAGGAGGGATGATGGATTTGGAATCAAGGATTGAGAGGGACTCAAAGATACCAAGTGGTAGTGGAGCAAACTTGGGTCGTTTGAAGGTTGAAATGAAGGGTAGTGAGGAGAGAGCTGAAGAGCTGAGCAAGGTAAATGATACAGCAGGAGTGAGGAGAGGAAGGCAGTTGATAAAGAGGTCAAATTTGTTGGCCAAGCAAGTGATCAGCATTCAATCTGCTCATGTTTTGGGTTTCATTTCGCAGCTTTGGGTTGATACTGCCTCTGTACGTTTCATTGCTTTCTTTCCTTTTTACCTTCAATTTATGTTAGTTTATGATTTGAGATTATTCTACTTGGGTAGCTAGACATTGTAAACTGTGCAGACATGTACTCATTTATCACAATTAAGCAGTTCACTACTTGAACAGACAGTTTACCATCTGAAGCTGAACTGTGAACTTACAATGGATTCTTTTTATTTATCTGGCTGCAAAAGTTATATAGCGTGGGTGATTTTATAATAGTACATGGAACTGAGGGTTGGTTCTTTTGTTTGTATATTTGCATTATTTAGTGGGTGGTACTGCTTATAGAAGTTAGGCCGAGCTTGCTTTCTGGAGAATTAGAGAGGTTTCGTTTGGAGGATGCTAGCCAGGTAAATTCATCACTTCATATTTGTTCATTTTTTGAGTTGATTTTGTGTAATATTAAGCGTCTAAGGAATGTGTCCTGCAAAATTTGACTTTAGGGAGATATTATTTTAGCTTTGGCTTGGTCACCCATCTCCCTTCAGGTTTATGTGTCGACTTAATTGCATAACAATTCACGACAAACTAAAACTTTTATTTCATGTTTCTTTTATCTCAAAGGGCCTTTGAATTTTACCAATGCTTGCTGTCATTTTCTAGTTACTTGTCAATTGCTCTCTTTTTTTGGTGGAGCTGGGTAGGTGGGGTGTTGTCAAGTGGATAGCCTACATAGATCGTCAGGAGTTGCAAACTGTTATGCGCTTTCGTTCTCCTGTTCATGACAAATATAGTATGGTTTAAGTATTGATGTTGGCAGGTTGGAGATGTTATACTTGTCGAGGATGAGAATGTGATGGAGAATGAAATTAAAATGGTTGGTCTTGAAACATTGGTGGGTACCATTCTTCATCTTCCTGCACAATTCATGCTTGTGTATCCAAAATGCCTGGTCACATTGCACATGCACTTATTGTCTATTTTCCTTCCCCTTGACCGTACTTTTTGCTGTGCAAGCTTTGGCTTACTTTATTAGGGAATAGACTCTCAATGGGTGGGGATTATGAAGAGAGAAATTCTCTTACGAATGAATTTTATTCCTCTTGCTTTGCACTTCCATTTGTTGGATTATTACACGGAGGTCTAAATTTGTGATTTTTGTTAGGTAGGATACAAAGTTGTGACACCAGGTCGGCGAAGCATTGGGAAGGTTTGTCTATTGTATTGATCCCATTGATGTAGTTGAATATAATTCACAACCATTTTGCAATTTAAATGTGCACTTTTCTAGGTGCGGGGATACTCATTCAACGTTAATTCTGGGCTGGTGAAATCACTTGAGCTTGATGCATTTGGGTTTTCCATTATTCCATCCAATTTGGTTGGTGACTACTCCTTTTCCTCGTTTAATAGTGTATCCCCTACTTCTAACTATGACTGCACGTAGTTCTCCCTTGAAGTTTGCTTGTGTAACAATTTCAGTCTATTCCCTGCTATTTTCCCTAAAATCAAGGTACTGGCTCAACTTCTTTCCTTGTACTTCTGCATTATTTCAGATAAGTACCTATGCTTTACTTGTTGAGGATGTGCTTGAAGTACTATCAGACACAGTTGTTGTGCACGAAGCTGCAGTCTCACGCATTCAAAGACTAACAAAGGTATGCTTGCATGGATAGTGAATTTAAATATTATATGGTTTGCCATAATAAATGATGTTTGTAGAGGAGTTGTTTTATGTACTTTTCAAATGGCCCTTGTTTTGGCAATTAGGTCACATGATTCATGTTAACATAGTTATTTATTTTCAGTTGCAACTACCTTGATATTTGTTCAAACAATTCACCATTTACCATCCCAAACAAAGTATAAGTTACCAAGGATGTAACTCTCAATAGCAAACTTTAAGGTATTAGGATGTGAGTAAAGGATTTTTTATAGAAAGGTCATTGTTTTTTTCATAAATCTTTTAAACTTTTTTTTAGTCTTATGTCTTGTATTTAGCCTAAATATTTAATATGTAGTACTTTCGTCTTAATTACTTAGCCTAAACATTTTTTTACCTAGTCTAAACATTTTTTTATAATGGTTTGTTTGTTTTATTTATTTGTTTTATCTTGTTTGTGTATTTATTTAGTTATTTTATCTTTTATTTTTATTCTTTATCTTGCTCTATATTTATTGTATTATTTATTTTATAACTTATTTTTATTTTTTAGTTGTACCTATGTATTAATTTAATTTAATTTAATTATTCCTTTTATTATTTTTGTATGTATCTTTTTTTATTTTATACTTTATAATATTTTTATTATCATTAATTTTTTTATTCTTATTTTATAATTTTAACCTTTCTTTTCTCTCTCTCTCTCTCTTTTTTCTTTTCTTCTGTGCATCTATTGAAAACAATTTTTTTACTAGTTACGGGTAAGACTGCATCCTTCTGGACCTTCTCGAACCTTCTAGGAGTTTGTGTTTCAGTGAGACTTTAACTGAAATGTTGTTGTTGTAGAGTATTGCATTGGTGAAATAGCTACTGTCTGTTAAATATGAGAGTATTTAGTGACTGAAAAGTTGATTCCATAATTCTAACAGGGTATCTGGGACAGTCAAAATGTTAGCACGTCAGCTGATGAACTCGAAGAGTTTTCTGATAATGAAAGTTCTGTTAGATCCTCCATAGGTGGGAGCACTCAAAAAAGGTTTGGCAGCCCGAGAAACCGTCGAAAAATAAAAGAAAGTGGTGATGATTGGGAACTTCCAATGGATTACTTATGATAATTCGAGACTTTGATGATTCCCCTTGCTCTCTCTCTCCAGTAGAAACTGGCCTTCACAAACTTTTCCTTCAGTTTCATGTTTCATTCCTCAGGTTGCTTCTCTGAATCCTTTATTTCACCATGCACTCTTCCTGATTTGTGTTCCATTTCCTTGTAATATTTGATACATGAACCAGGTTACACATTGATCGGATTTCAAAACTTTTGTTGTTGATGGCTTTCATTGCCGGTGTACCTTTGAGGACTTCATAAATGTAAGTTGTACGTACATATAGAAAGTAATTAAACACTATCATAAATCTCATCCTCTATGTGCTTTACGTTGTCAACACTTTGTAGTTTGCTTCATTTAAGGTTTATCCTTTGAGTTTCTACAGTGGATGTTTATCGTCTGCGAGACCAACTTGTAGAAGCATGTACGTTGAATATGTATATCCTTTCATGGCCACATTGAAGCCCATGGACACTAGTATGATCGTTCTAGGATTGAGTTTTGTGAGATTCTTTCTATACATTGCCCAATTGGCGATCAGGTGATGATGGGGTTTTTTCACTTTTATCTGAACTCTAAACAAGATCTTTCTGTTTGAATTTCCAGCCGTGGTACGCAAGCAAATTCGTCGAACAAATTCTCGTGACGAGACTTGGACTGAAACTAACTTCAGTCGATTGCAAATGAGCCGTCTTTTTACATAATACCGTCAACTTCCTCCATCTTGGACAACCATGTTCCTAATCCACAAATAATATTGTCCCCTTCTTACTAAAAAGAACTCAAAAAAGCATTAAAAAAGTGTTAAAAAGTGGGCAACATTGGTCTAGACTACACCTGTACATTGGATAGTTTGAATTTGGCTTAAGTAAAGTTTTAACTTAAAATTTTTTAAAAGTTCTTAAGTTCATACTTAATTAAAACCTGGTTCATAAAGTGAGTTAATTTTAAACATAAATTTGACCCATTATAAAAATGTAAAATGTGAACCCAATTTATAAATTCATGTATTTTAAAAAATTTAACAATTATATGAAATATAATTGTAACACACTAACATTGATTTATGTCTTAATATATGAAATTATATTAAATTTGAATAAAGAAAATCATTTGACAAATAAAATTAATCATAAATTTGTTCTAAAATAAAAATATAATTGTTACAAAATTCATAATAACTTAAAACTAACCTTGAAAAGAATTGTTCTTTTCTAGACATTCCACTTGTTATCAATAAAATGAGCAATAATGTATGCATTTTCATCTTTTGATACTTCATTCTTCCAATTATCAAAAGTCAAATAGATATGACTAGAAGATTCGAACAACTCTTTCTGTATTGATTCCCTTTTTTGGTCAACATAAGCAATTATATCATGTTTGCTAGTAACCCTACTAATTAGTTGATATGTTGAGCAAGAAGCAAGGCTAATCACATATCTAAATGTAAGAAATTCAACAAATGTCAATAAAAGCATACTAATAGCAATCATCATATTAATTACCTTATGCAATTCATTGTGATCACATTTCATAACATTCAATGCAATACTACTATTAGAATCTAATTTAGTCCCAATGGCATATTGTCTTACACCATTATGCTCTTCTATTGGACATTTTTTTTGAATGAAGTGAATGAGAAATATCACTTATAGCTTGAGTAGAAACTTCTTCCCCATAGTAATTGCATTAAGCTTTTGAATTTTCTTCTGTTTCCTTATTAACCAAAAATTTCGATGCAACAAACTATAACTTCTTTGTTCTACTTTGACTAATCTTTTCTTCCTTATAAAATCATCATATAGTAGATTAGAACTTGTCATTGTTGATATAATTCTAGCATTAATAATAAGTAATTATTTTCATATAATAAAATAAACTTCTTATATCTAAGTAGTGAAATAGTGTCTAATAAGAAATAATATGATGTAAGTTCAACTTATCATAACC
>JANSVB020000082.1:4103407-4113955 GCA_025504935.2 Erythroxylum haughtii
AAATATGTTTAAGTTGAAGCTAATACTTTTTACTTAACCCTCTCTGTGAAAGTTACAAAGCTCTTTTAACATGTCTTGTGAATATCATTAGAGACTGGACACTTATGAGATTCCAGTGGTTAAAATAGATTAATTTTGAAAACGGTTCAAGAGATACGACAAGATAAGGATCAAACTTTATAATAAAGTATGAATTATATAATTTATGTGTTAATTATTTTATAGAATTAAAGTGATCTTAGTTTTTGAGAAATTAAAATCCGGAAATTTTTGTAATTATTCTACTGTTATCGGGATTAGATTCTGTCCTAATTTTTCGTCGTAAAATACTTTCAGCTAATGACAACTTTAATTATTTTTTTAATTACTAATAAAAATGAAAAAATCACAACAAAAATGAGCTAGAAAAATAAGTTTTTGTTAAGGAAATTTTCTGCTCATGTATAAAATTTCTCCTTGACCTCTTACAAGTAGAAAAAATTCCCAATTACCATTCGTAATATGTCGCAATATAAAAAGCGTATGTGGCATGCAAAGCTATTGCCGTTATTTACCCACCAAAAACACCTACCATTTTTACTCTGTCTTCTCTGTGCGTGTCCTTGTGTGTGAATGGAGCTGCCGTTGTTTCCTTCACCTAGAGTTTCAGCTGTCAGCTATTCTTCTCGTCATCGAACAAAGCTAACCCAAAATATTCTTATTCCCCATTCTTCATGTTCTCCACTCCCGCCTTCTACCGGTCTTCACACTCCCAAGGCTCCAACACTGTCAAAACTCCCGTTGAAGACCGGATACAGGCGCAATTCTATTAGGGTATTTTCAGTTCTGCTCACATGTTGTGTTCTTCTTGTCTCTGCTTGCAGGAGTGAGTTCATTTGTTTCGAACGTGGCACAGAATCAAAAATATTTTATTTTTTGCTTTTCATCTTGCAACTTGATGGAGAAGATAGCTTATGCATTAGTTTAGTTATTTGGTGCTTTCTGCTAAACTAATTCTTCATCTTGTTGTTGAAATGTTGGTATGTCTTAGACTATTTGTTAATGGCTGCTGTAATATCATTAACAGAAACCAACTCCAAACCTTTTAGGTACCTTTTAAGATGTAGCTAACCCCCACGTTTTACCACTAGAACCAATAACTTTATAATCCGAATGCTATATAGATAACTGTGTGGACTTAGTTTACTCCACCCCCCCCTGTAAGTCACCTTCTTGGAGTCAAACAATGCCTTTTGAGGCGTTTGGAGAGTTGATTTTGATAGATGCCATTAATAGCTGAATGCCTTCAAACAGGTTTGTTCTAAAGTTGGAGCTGCTGGATCTGAGCCGATACCGAGCAGAGTCTCAGATTTCAAGGACGCTTGTTGGAGATTTCTAAGACCTCATACCATACGTGGGACAACTATAGGATCCATGTAAATTATCGTTTCTTCACAATGTGCAATTAGTATATATATAGCCACAATTCACAGAATTGCTTACTGATGAGAGGACAATGCTTTTTTTTTTTTTTGGTTAACAGTGCTTTGGTGGTGAGAGCATTGATTGAGAACTCAAATTTGATTAGGTGGTCATTGTTGTTGAAGGCGTTCTCTGGTCTTTTTGCTCTATTATGCGGAAATGGCTATATAGTTGGCATCAATCAAATCTATGATATTGGCATTGACAAGTATGGCACACCACTATCTTTCTTTCATTACTTCTGTAGAAGTTGGAAGTACTTTTCAACTTCAGATCTTAATTTTGAAGGACCAGTGTACAGAAAAATACAGAACTCCCATGTTATGAAACCAGTCAACAATGAATCCCTGTTAAGGAAGTCATTATTTCTTCATTGTAGTCAACTGGAAATATCGCTGGAAGTAAATTTTGAAAAAGAAAATCTTTTAATTATTTTATCTAATCATTTAAAAAATCCTAGTTGTCATCTACATTTGTTTCTTCCCAATTCCCAATGAATGGGTGAGACTGCAAAATAAGTTTAAGGAAATGTGATGACCGAGGTCTAAAATTTCTCATAACTAGTTTTTTATTTTTGTTGTTATGGGGTTAGAAGATCTTTGAATTTAGTCTTTCTCTTTTTCTTTATTTTGCAGGGTTAACAAACCTTATTTACCGATAGCTGCAGGGAACCTTTCAGTTGGATCTGCATGGCTTTTGGTGTTATTCTTTGCAGTGACTGGCATCCTGATTGTTGGACTAAACTTCGGTCCATTCATTACTTCTCTTTACTGCCTTGGCCTTTTCCTGGGGACTATCTATTCTGTTCCTCCATTTAGACTTAAGAGATTCCCTGTTGTAGCATTCCTTATCATTGCCACGGTATAATTTCTCATTTTTCCTATTCTGTTTGTTGGTATTAGATTCCTGTTACCTTTGTCTGAATAACTGTTTTCCCATGAGATTGAGCTAAGAATGCTCTCTACATACCTGATTTAACCATAAACTAACTTGACTAGATTCAAGAACATGCTTAATTTTAGTTGTCTTTTTAACTAGAATTTAATAAGATTTTGGGAAATCTGATTCATTCTATGACTGACTCGGCAGTTACTCATTTCACTGGCCATGAAAGTGCAATGAACATACAATATTGGTCAAACTATAATCTTTGACATGGTAACAAGATTTCAATGTGCATCTGATTTAAACATAACCTTTGACTCAATAACACTGGAAAAATGCTGATTTTTATTCGATGCTTTGATCTTAACAAATATTCAGAAACCTGACCCATTCTCTTGTTGGCTGGGAGAACCTCATTTCTGAAGCTTTGAAAAATTGCTCTATGATGGTGCACTCCCTATCGATAAAGACTTAACGTTGTTAAGATTGTGATTTGGTGACATCATTGAGTGCAGATAGGCTGTGTTGTGGTGCTGTCCCTGTGTCTCTTAAATTCTAATGAATGGTCTATGTTTTTGTTATTACTACTTTGGTTGATGATTTTTTAATTCTCCTTTATAATAAAGGGGGTGATTGGAATTGCAAAGTCTTCTAAGAAAGTTGTGAGTAGGTTACATGTTAATAAAGTTGTAGTTCTGTAGGTACGAGGTTTTCTTCTCAATTTTGGCGTATATCATGCTACACGAGCTGCTCTTGGACTTTCATTTGAATGGAGGTGAATTTCCTTCAAAAACTTGTTGATTCATAATTTTCCCAGGAGATTTCTTATGAATATTAACATAAATTTAACAAAAGTTTGATCAGTTGAAGGTTGGGACTACAAAATGATGGCTTTTTTATGATCTCTAAATCTTTCTATTAATGGAAATATTAATTGATTTTTTTATAATTGAAAAGTATGGTTGGATTTTGATTTGTTTTATGATTTAGAATTCAAAAATAGGATTTTTCTTATTTATTTTTTATATATTAATTTTCATCTAATATTGATATATATATATTTATATCCTAATGTATTATATGTTAGTATAAGAAAGGTGGCACCCAAGTAATGTATAAAATCAGTTTATGCCCAGTAGAGTTTTGAAGACTTTCTTCACTCTTTTGGCTGCTGTCAACTTAGCAGTTGGTGATGCAGTAAATATATTGGTTGGTTTGTTAGGAGTCCCAAAGTGTTTCATATTTCTTATTGATGTGTATTAATAGGAAAAGGGCCTATGATCCAGAGTGTAAAGAACCAAACTTTGGTGTGTAATTTGATTTTGCTTCCTTTAGTATGACGATGCAGATAACTATCTAACCAAGACTTGTCTGATGCTGAGCATGAAGGTGGTACTTTAAACCACGAGTTTTGAAAACAAAGAAAACCATCAGTAGAATTGGTCGATGAATGCACTCTGATGCAACTTTTTGCATTTGGAGGTTAATCTATTATTTTCTTTGATGTTGAACTGTTAAATACTTAAACTGATCTGTAATAGAATTGAGATCGAATCTTGATTTCATCATTTAATGCAAAATTGCAGCCTTCCTGAACCTGCTGCATAGCTAAAAGAAATTTGATTTCTGTTTTGTGTAACAGTTTGTTTTACCATTCAGACTTTCAAGTATCCTAAAATTTGATAATTGTTCACAACTTTCTGTGAATTGCAAAATTTTCTGATTTATTAATACCATTTATAACCTGCAGCTCACCAGTAGCATTCATCACCACATTTGTCACATTGTTTGCATTGGTAATTGCCATAACAAAAGATCTTCCTGACGTGGAGGGTGATCGCAAGTAAGTTGTGAATTGTCAACTATGCTTACATTTATTAGTTGCTCCTGTAACTTATAAGATTCCTAATTTACTTTTTGTACAATTATGTCTATGTTGTTAATGTCAGAATGTATGGTGTTGGCCGATACATAATATTCCAGGTCGTGTTCTTAAGCTTTATTGTATTTCATCTTTTTCCTCTAATTAGTTTTTTTTTTGGTCAATTTCTCATATTCATTTTTAGATCCAAATCAATAATTTCTCCCGGAGGTTGAATGACGTTTTCTGATATATGCATGCAAAGAATCATAACTGATCTCTCGTTGATGTAGATATAACATATCAACTTTGGCAACAAACCTTGGAGTTCGAAACATAGCATTTCTTGGCGCTGGACTTTTGCTGATCAATTATATTGGTGCTATATTGGCAGCTGTGTACATGCCTCAAGTATGAAACTCTTTTTTTTTTTCCTGACCTTTACTTTTGAAGATAATTCCAACTTGCAAATTTTACAGGCTTTCAGGCGCAGCTTAATGATACCCACTCACAGTTTTCTTGCAGTTTGTTTGGTCTTCCAGGTGTGTTTCATGAGATAATATAGCTAGTAAAGATGTTATGTTTGTTTCAGGCTGGTTATTTTTGATGAGATCATCCTTCTTGTTGAAGTTTTTATTTCCTTACTGTTCTGAAAATTGGTATCTAGTATGCTTTCTTCTTTGCAATTGTTTTGGCTTTGAAAATTTGTCCTTCCCTTTGGCGTTCACGCAAGGTTTCTCATTTTATTGGAACATAATTTCACTTTTTTCCTTGAAACTGCTTCTTTATGGAGAGACATTGATGTTTCCATCGAGTGGTTGGCATCTAATCTGTTTTTATCGCTGGAAGGTCCCTGATTTCATTTGTCAATGGCCTGTATACATACTTCTTTTAGGTTTTTCATTTAGCTAGATTAGATTGTTATTGCTCTTGCAGTCACCTTCTCGGCGTTGGTGGTGTGCTTTGGACAGAAACTTGCTGTCTTTGCCTTTGACCCTTTTACCATGGGCTTACCTGTCTAGCAGCCTTAGATAGCTGTCTTGTGGTTAACTTTAGTGTTTGTTGAATCTTAATTTTTCAGAAAAGAATTTCAGAGTATGTGATAAGCACTATATCACAGTTTTGATATTGACAATGCAATAGTCATTAAAACATGAAAAGGAACCAAAATATAATAGATGAAATTTATAGCATTTGTTGATCATGATTTGTACAAAGTCTGAACGGTTTTATGCTTAATCTCAATTTCAAGAAGTCAGGGAACTAAGTATGGCTTTGTAATCAAAACATCCACATAAGATTCACTGTGGCAGAACTGATTGAAGGCTAGATTTATGGGATATAGTCATGAACATCCTCCACAAAAGTTACCCGGCATGGAGTTCCTCAGAAAACCAGAAGAACTGAATCTTAAATGGTAACTTGTAACAGAAAGAGTTCAGAAATGAGATTGGTAGATGTCCATCTCACGTAAAGTTGAGGAGTCTGAATTGTGGTGTTACTGTTTTCTATTCAAGTGGATAACTATAATCTTTTGTAACATTGGCATCTAGAGCTGAGAAGTTGCACCACTGATAGCTGGTTCTGGTCTACCTTTATCTTTCCGAGCTCCTTGTTAAATTTATTAGATAGTGCTGTATTTTCACCCTTTGGTTTACCTTCTCTTTCATGAGCAATTCTTTTGAATCTTGGAATTTTCTGTTCTCAGGCACGGGTATTGGAGAAAGGAAATTACACCAAGGTAAGGCCTATTTTCTTCGTGCATTAGTGATAATAGTCATCCACGTTCATATGGTGGCAGAAAATTTCTGTTTCATTCTTCTCCTGCACAATATTCTGAATTCCTCAGCATACCCTCGCTTTCATTTTGCAGGAAGCAATTTCAACATTCTATCGGTTTATATGGAACCTCTTTTATGCCGAGTATATCTTATTTCCTTTTATCTGAGACATAATTGCTCAGCTTTTCTTTCTTTCAAAGGGCGAGTTTAGAGATGACGAGGCTCCTAATTTTGGATGTACATGTTTTGCTTTCTTCTCTGCAAATTAGTGTTCTTACCGTATCATATTTAGGTAAGTTGTCGCAATGATACACACGATGTTGTGAAATACGACACGATTCCAGTACCGTTTAATATTGGATATTACTTCTAGTAATTTTTGAAAATTATAAAATAATTTTTTTATTTTCTAAAATTGCAAAATTATATCTCAATATGTTGTGTTATATGATTTTTAATTTTATATTAACCATGTTTCCAAAAATTATAATAATATTAACTTACAATATTAGTTATATTTTGTTTCTATTAATATTATTATCTTTACATATTTTATATATAAACAATAATCACAATTAGTCTAAAAAATTGTTATAATTATCATACACATATAAAATTAAGAATAATGTAAAGTACTTAACATGTTACAATTTATATAATAAAGAATAATTATATTAAAACATCATATACTAAAAGTTTGTGTTAATTGTAATGTAATTGTAACTGTATTGTATTTACAATTACAATAAGAGTTTGTGTTAATGAATACAACCAATTAGAAGCAAAGCTTGAAGTAAAATAAGGTACAATTAAACGTTTAATATTTATTTTGCTTATATAGAATTTAATATATAAATCAAATACAAGTCAAATTAATAGAAAAGAGAATAAATGAAAGACCTAAAACTTCATTCAATCGAATGTTTGCTCAAATCATATTGACCTTAATTTTTATTTAGTAAAAAATTCTTATCATTAAGAGGAGTCTTATTATTACTATTATTTAAATTTATTACACCAAATGATATGTGAGTACTTGTCCTTCTATAATTATCTTCCAAGTCATTTTCTTCTATCAAACTTAATTCCTAAAAAAACCAATATTCTAAAAGGTTGATATGGTTAACAAAAATTCGATCTATAGAATTACTTATTCTAATAAGAGTTTTAGTAAACAAATAAAATTAAATTATTAAGAATGATAAGAAATTATAATCGATTTAATAATGATATAATATACCTTTATCCAAACTTTAAGATGTATCAAACAAAGACCTTTAATTTTTTATGTTCTAATCTATTCCTTTTCTTAGAATTAATTAATTCAAATGTATTCCAATTCCTTTCCCACATTGACTTAGAATTCAAATTGCTATCATAACATTTTTGAAACAGTACTTCCAAATCAGTCCCACCAAGCAAATCTAAAATAACAAAAGTAACTTTACAAACAAAATAAAATGATGATTAATTTCTAACTAATTACAAAAGTGAAGAAATATATACTTATATTAAGTTCTATCTCTTTAAAGAATTGAAATGGCATCTTAAAATCACTAGAAGCATCTTTATAAACCTCAATTTATGAACTTAGAAGATCTTGCATCATCTCGTGAGCAATAATTGTTG
Source organism: Erythroxylum haughtii (assembly GCA_025504935.2). Classification (NCBI taxonomy): domain Eukaryota; kingdom Viridiplantae; phylum Streptophyta; class Magnoliopsida; order Malpighiales; family Erythroxylaceae; genus Erythroxylum; species Erythroxylum haughtii. Next base: position 4,111,025 of record JANSVB020000082.1, read on the forward strand.
TAATAATTAATAACATTCTTTTAATAACTTTAATTTTCTTTGTAATTTTTGATCTATAATAGATACTATGATTAAAAAATGCCCCAGCTGCAAACATTAGAGAGTAAAGTTGTCTTTTCCATCTATCATTGATGATTGTAAGATAAGGCGTCTACAAAAAAGTTCTATTTTTCAAATTGGACCTTGATTGCTTCATTGCCCTCTTCATCGCACATAAAAATAACTCAATATTGTCTTCTCATGACTATCAAATAGAAGATGTACTCTCACCAAAGGCTCACAAACTTGAATGACAAATTGATATTAAAACCAAAAATCATAATCATTAAGTATAATTCTAGAAACCTCCAATTAAGTATTAGACTTAGCATATTAAGATATAACTCATTTATAACTTATAAATATTTGTCTTAACTCCTTCATTTGTAAAAAGCATTAAAATAATTAAAAAAATTAGTCATAAATCTTTACAATAACAAGACCACACAATTTTAGTCATCAATCTTATAATAGCAAGACGATACAAATTACTATCATTAGTGAAATCTTTTTTCATCAAATTTAGGATGTATATACGATTATAGATGAACTTTGTCACTTTTCTTTCTTTTTGCACAATTTCCTCGATGATACAAAAGTATCTTGTATCACCTATATCTTTTGACATTAGGTCAATACAAGGTATAGCATCAGAAATCAAACAAAAAAGAATTATACCTGCTTTGCAACCTTTTTCTAGTTGCTTTATAAGCAAAATAAATGGTAGTGATGAACTGTATAATGTTTTCAGGCCCAAATTCATTAACAACTTCATCAAATATTTAAAACAGAGTATCAAAATTTCTAATAAGGCTAAATGCATCAATAGACTTTAAAAACATTGTCTCTTTAGTAGAATAAAAAAAATTAATAATAGGATTATGTCTTCTATTTGTCCAACCATCACACATGATTAAACATCTACAAGTAACACCAAATCATTCTTCTTTCATCCAAATAACCCTTTTATTTCGTAAAAAAAATTGCTTAGAAGATTACCTCTATAGTCATCAATTAAAGGAGTCTTATATCCTAGACCATTAGAGGTAGTAACATCCACCATAGGCTAGTAATAGTAGACTAAGTAGCATTTAATGATATTCTTGCATCATACAACTATTTATCCATCGCCATGTCCATAATATGAGCAACCTCTTTAGATTATAAGACACTATGCATTGAAAGCTAGGATCTAAAAGTTGTTCGTGGTGCAAAAATGTTAGAGATATGTCTTCTTCTCTTTCTCGCATCCAATGTAACAATCCCTTCTAGTAGAGCATTAAACCACCTTTAACTTCTCTAATATCATCCTAACCACTACAAACAGAACTACTATTACCAATTTCATAATTTTGTTTTTCTCTTCTATCTTTCTCATAATGATACTCTTCAGGCAAAGTTTTCATTTGCCATTTCATGTCATGAATGACTTACAAGGCTCCACTTCATCGTTCATCCCAACTAAATGCTACTTTAATCTGACGACTCCCACACCTTTCAAATGCTTATTACAATATAAGAAAATGATATGGTTAAGAACATATAACTTCTTTTCTTGCCTAAGAAGAATGCTCAAGTTGCAAAACTAGTTCAAGAAATTGGGTCCTATGATGCTCCTTAGCATTAGATTGGTACTAATCTTCTTCTGACAACCAAAATACATAAAAGAGCAACTATTAGTTTATGCCATAAAATCAAATAAAATGAGGACTTTAATAAATATTTGATTACTCCTATTATTTTATTAAAAAAAAGTAGCCCTTACTATTAAATAAAGAAATAATTTCTTAGTGAAATAGGATCCTATTCAAAAATAGTTAATCTTGAATCTACTCAATAAACCATATCTTATATTACTCTTAGATCTGTTAGGTGACAACTCTTTGTCAAAATATATCTTATTTATTGTTCTTAACCCTGCCTCTAAATTTATATGATCATGAGTTTGTTTTATGCCAAAATAAATTCTAAAAGTAGCTCGATTATCCTACTCGTAAGTATACAAGGTAGTTGTAGTTGATTACCTAAGGTCATCTTTTAGGAAGGTGAAATTGTTTCATTCAAAATTAATCTTGAACAAAAATAAAAACAGATGCAATCCTAAACATTCTATTTTGATTTGTTAAGTGAAGGCTTTAAAGAAAATCACAAAATTAAACTGAAAAGTAAACTAATTTAACTGGAAGAAAAAATGAATAAATTAATAGAAGTGGATAACTCTTAAGAATTAATTTCACTAATTTAATCTCCTATGCATGATTAAGGGTAAATGATTGGATAATTGTCTTACTAAAATTAATAGTTGGGTTTTAAGATCAACTCGAATAATAAACTAAATCTAAATTTCGTATTTCACAGGTTATCATCTAAAGTAATTATGAAAACTGGACTGATTATTACCACTTAAGTTAATATACTTCTAATTCTTAACCTAAGTGTCTATACTTTCTCGTTCCATATTAAACTTCTTCTCTTGATCTTTTGTTTAATACCAAAATGACACAAAGTTTGGTCATGTTTTTACATCTATTCAATTCAAAAACTATAGTCAACATAAGACAATAACATGATAACTCAATTAAAAACTAGCTATATGAATTCTCAAGAAAAAGAAATAAACCCATCATGGAATAAACAAGACTCATCATCTTCATATACTTCAATCCCATCTTTATCAGTATAAAAGAAGTATTGAAGTAATAAATCAAGTCATCTTTATCGGTATAAAAGAAGTATTGAAGTAATAATTGAAGTGAATAATCGAAATGAAATACCAAAAGTTGATAGAGTATGAGTCTATCAACTAAAAGAGGAGTAAATCTAGTACATCAATAGAGAAATAATGCAATAGATATAACATAATTAGCAAACTAGTGTTTAATTGAGGAAGTG
>JANSVB020000082.1:4185600-4196392 GCA_025504935.2 Erythroxylum haughtii
CACAAAAATAGAGATCTTCTTTGGCAGAAACTTATTCCAAGCTTGACGAAGAGAGACATTGACAGGGTTACGGGACCGTACCAATTCATAAGCCGAGGAGAGGATGAATTTGTCGGTAACAGTTGATTTCCAAATTCGCCGATCAGGCCCAGAAGAAAACTGTTGTGAATAAGTAGTTATAAATGCAGCGTGAGCAGGTTGCAAGAGAGGTATAATGCAGCCCAACAGCTCTTCTTGCTGGGAAAAGAATTCTCGGACAGTGAGCATTGGGATAGGAAGTTGTTATACTTGATCATTCCATAAGAATATTTCTTATGGAATGAGCTTTCAAATTCACTCATAGAGGTTGTTAATATTCTAACTTTAGCATAAGCTACTAGATCATTTTGGAAGCAGAAGGTGCTGATCTTAACCATAATCACTCAGGAATTATGGAAGGAGTGGGATCTTAGGAAGTTCCAAAACAAGGAACAGTACAATTGTGTATTGGTGCAAACTATCCTATAAAGTGTAAGGGTACAAATAATATGATGTTATTTAGAGCATGAATAACAAAGATGAAGCTTTAAGGTTAGCTCTTACCCAGATTTAGGTCAACCCATTATGCGTTGCTCCCTCATAGGCTAGCAGGTTTTTCAAGAAAAAATATAGACCTAGCATATGAAGAACATCAATTAAAGGAAGAAGAAGAAGACGTATGCTCCCTGATTGAAGCTTCTTTACCTTTGGTAACACAAACCAACAAAGAAACAACAATTCCCATCGAAGATTTTTGATCTCCTAATCCCTATTTGGGTAAGATGTAGAGGCTTCGCCCTTTAGTTGGAGAGATTTTCCCCTTTTACAAAACATCATTGAATATGATTGTTCATAACATTGTCGTTTCTTGCTTTAATTTGTTAAAGGAGACTTGTTCATAACGTTGTCATTTCTTGTATTCACTTGGTGTAGGGGAGTTGATTTTCACTCCCTAAGTGTTAATTTTTCTTTTGCATCTATATTAATGAAAATTTTATTATTTCAAAAAAAGTATTGAAAATCATTCATTAGCAAGAAAACAATGTACTATCATTAATAATGACATTAAAAAAGAAATGATCTTGATAAGGTAATAATAAAAGAGAGAGAAAAATAATTCACAACTTGATTAATTAAATTCAAATTCACAATATTCATATTTGACTAACCCTAAAGAGTACAAAAGACAATGAGTAGGAATTATAATGCCAATAGTGAAAATAAATTTAATAAATTTCATAAAAATAGCAAGCGCGAAACAATGACAGGGTTGTAAGATCCTCCTTTGTGTTCTTACCTAAGAAAGAAAAAAGATATTAATACCTTTAATCTTCCTTCGTGATCCTACCTAAGAAAGAAATTACATTATTATTACCTCCTACAAAAATATTATCAATAGGCATAGAACACACAAAAGAACCCAATTTATTATCAAAAAGACTTAGAAATCTTTGAAAGCATATAATGTAAACCAAAAAAAAGTCAACAAAGAAAAGGGAATTATTTCACCTAAATACAACAACATTATTGCTTCCTTAAATTCTAACAGGTGAATTGGAAACAAGAAACAAGTAAAGTTATTCTAAAGGAGGGAGCTAAAAGGTGAGAAGCCCAATAATGTAAAATTTGTGTTTTCATAACTCAGTTATATTTTTTATTTTTAAAAATAAAAAACCAAAACAAAATAGAAGCCCAATAGAAAACCATAAAAGAGATAACCAACACTTCCAACTTTTTTGCTGTTTTTGTATAGATCATAAGACAAACATATCGTACTTTTCTACTTGAACTTCTTCCTTAATACATAAGCAAAATATTTCTCTCATAAAGACCCTACAATTAGTCTTTTAAAGTTTGGAGATCCTAAACCCTAAGCCAACTTAGGAAGAGGGGCATCTAAAATTAGTTTGATATGAACGAACTTAGTTGTGAATGGAATATTGAAAAAGGAAAAAACAAAAATATTAATCTATAAAAACTTGTAATATGTAATTGGAGAATAATCTCTTTAATTTCCCTATGTATAAACTATTTCGTCAACCTTATTATAATATCATTATCATAATTTTTATTTCCTAGTTTTTTAAAATTATTGAATTGTAACGATTCTTGGAGTTTAAGTTATAGGATTCTGTCCTTAAAAATTTAGAAAATTGAAAAACATATTGAATTCTCTTAATTATGAATTCACTTTATTTTCTTTCAATTGATCGAAATATTGACCAAGAATACTGAGGTTCCTATCCACGCGAAACGTTATTAATGAAGGGAAATATTATGGACTGCTCTTATTGATTAATAAGAGTACAAAGCTTGAGAGTATTCAAGTATCACCACCCATACATGGAAGAGTTAATTATAAGATTATTATTTTAGTGATCTTCAGGTTGTATTGCCTAAAATACCTTTACGTATACATATATAATAAACCGTATTTTAAATATCATTTCTCAAAAACATAAACCGCATTTTATATAAAAATGCACTGACTATAGCAATCCTAGAACTAATGGTTTGAGACTGGAAAGTCAAAACCGTAGTTCTGAATGATCATCGTCAAATGACTATAATATTTTCTAGAGCTTTCAAAAGCAAATAATATGCTGTAAGCTGAGGGAAATGACCTTCTGTCTCCAAGATCCTAATGTTAGCACCACCACCAATCTTTGTTTCCATGTAGTGGGGCACAAATAGTGGAACTACAGGATCTTTTCTTGACTGAATTATGGAACAGGGTACTTTAACATGTGGTAGAATATGCCTCATGTCACTTAGGTACACAGTTTTAGCGACGCTGATAGCTGTCTTAGGATTCATTCTTCCTAATGTGCTTTCGAACTCTGCAATTGCTTCTGTGTTGTTGACACTAATGGCTGTTGGAGCATAACTCTGAATCCAACCTGAGAAATTCTGTTCCATACTCTGGAGCAGTGCTTCTACTTGTGCTCTCTCAAAGCCTCCATCGTATTCTTTTGAGTTCAGGTACCTGAAACAACATTGAAGTACGTGATCGATGGGCGGAATTTACAACAGATGAGAATGAACTGATACTTTTCTGTAGATTACTGGAAAATCACTTGAAGTAGTAGCCACTGCTCAGAGAGAGTTGATAAACCCTACCTTGGTGAGCCACCAAGTAAAACAAGGTGCTGAAAGAGCTCTGGTCTCTTAATTGCAGCTAAGCATCCGATCATGGCTGACATTGAATGACCAATATAGATAGTGTTCTTCAATTGTAGCTCATCCAACAGGTCAATCAAGTCCGTTGAGTACCCAGAAAAACTAGAGTACTTGTGTGGATCGTAAAGAATGGGATTGACATTTGGTGCAAAAACTAAGTCAAAAACCACCACCTTGAAGTAGAAAGCAAGGCAGGGCACGAGGTAGTGCCAAACCCTCTGGTCTGTGCCGTACCCATGAGAGAGAACAAGGGCTTGAGTTCCATTTCCATATATTTTAGCATTTAGAGCTTCTGCAATACCTCCGACGACGACATGGTCATATAACAAATTCATATTTCTGGTGGAAGAACTGCAGCAAACTACGAAGGACGATATTGTAAGTTGCAACTGATAAGTTCACAAATATGAATGTACCGAGCTTCAATGTGTTGGGTATATATAGATACTTTTTATTTCATAGGACTTCATACCTACATGTTCTTTACACGTAATATAACATATAATATATAGTTAAATTATGCACCAATGTGTTGGGTATATATAGATACTTTTTATTTAATAGGACTTAATACTTTTATCGAATTCATGCACCAAGATTTAAGCAAAAAGAAAGGGTATTCCAATCTCTTATCATCAGATCAACTGCGTAAAGGATATGAATATTTTGTTCTTTACGCGAAATATAACTTATAATAGTTAAATTATGAAAGCGTTAAAGGAATCCAAAAAAGAATTTCAGATTCAATTACTTCCTTGCTAGTGTGATAAATATTAAGCATGCTCACAAGGGCCTTAAACGAGAAATATGCTGGAATTAGCCAATATTTACACCAAAATAGACTAAACCCATCAATTATAAGATTCAACGTTTCAGTCCTTAACTACTCCCCCAGTTTAATCTTTAAAATACCAGGCCGGCTTAGACAATTGTCAGCCAAACATCTTATAAAATTTTCAGTCCTTATCTACTCCCCCAGTTTAATCTTTAAAATATCATATAGATCCAGGCCGGCTTAGTCAATTGTCAACCAAACAAAATGCTCTATTAAGCAACGTAATCAAATAAATAGCAAAAAGGTTTGTTTTCATAAGTTTACCTTTCGTATTCATTCTAAGTATTGTGTTAAAACTTTTATTCATACATAATGTCTTATACTCAAATAAAGAAAGAAAATTAATATAAAATTAAGAAATTATTATAAATTAAGAAAATATGTAACTCATATTCTGAAATATTCTCTAAAATATCGACAACAATGACAAAACAAACTATAATGCTGAATAATCCAATTAGAGTTAGATATATACTTGGCAATTAAACTAGATAAATTCTTAGAAAAGTAAAACGTATTAACTTGCAAGGATCCTTCCTATTTGCAGGCCTTTTATTATAACTAGCCTTCGATATTCATTCACTAATTTTTAATTTGATATATTTGATTCGATTCATTAGAAATATATAGAATCATTTCAACTTCGAGCCTCATTAATTTATGTAATAATTAACAAGTGGCAAGTAATTAATTTAGGTTATCATTAAGGATGGATTTAAAATATGCTTTAATCAAAGCCAACTATAACGTAATAAACAATACCAAAAGGTTGATAAACAATACAGCCACAAATATTTGATTTGACGATAATGGAAATGCCTCTGTTCATAGAAAAAAAAAACTTGATATTATCTACTAGGAAATTATATGTGTCAAAATAATAAAAAAATTCATTTGTCGAATTTGGTTATCTAAAAAGTAATTTAGATTTTCCATATTCTTCTTATATCATGAGTGGACATAATGGATTGTTCAAGAATCTTGAACTCTACCATATTATTGTTCGAGGAGTTTTATGGGCAATAGATGCCTTTTCTTGCTTAAACAAATGTAATGGTGTAATGTAACTTGCATATCTCTTATTGGACACTTTTTCTTAACCAAAAGTTTTCATTATTTTAAGATTGATTGGGTCTAAAAAGCTTGACTATGGCTGAGCTTTGAAGTAGACATATGCATGTTCTAATGCAAGTTGTCTCCTTTACAAGAATAAGATAAGTCTAGCCAACAAATTTTCTAACTCAAGGTTTTATTATTGATTGTTAAGGGAGCATTTTGAATTGAATGCTCTAAGTTTCAGTTGAAGCAATTAGTTGCTTCTGTTGCTACACACACTAAAAATCCAACCTAATAGGAAATCACAAAAACCAATTTTATAGCGATTGCATTTATTTCCAAACAACAGCCAAATGTTATATTATAGTTTGTTTCTTTCACATCATTACTTCATATCAATTTGGGGTTTGGTCAATGGTGATTTTGTGGTCAATCATTAACTAATATTAACTTTTATGGTAGGTGTTATAAAGGCTTCGCAAGAAACTCCAAGTTTGCACACAAAATTATCCAAAATATAAATTCAATTATACTTTCACAATTTAACTCAACCTTACTAAATCCTTTATGTTTAAGGTAGTTACTATAAAGGTTAAAGTAAACTTGAATTTTACTAAGCCAACAAAATAAAAAGAATAGCAAGAAGAAGAGAAAGATGTATAAAGCTTTATAACAAAATTGTCAACCTTTATATTACTCGCAATTGATAGAAAGGATACAAAAGATCTAACGCTCTCTAATTAAATGAAGCTTTTTTCTCAAATGAGCTATTTATAGGCTTTTGGGGACTTGTTGGGAAACAATAAAAGAAAGTGGGCATAAGGATACTAAGTCACTAACTTAGTTGGTGGTTAACCTCCCCAACCATTTTAGGCATTACTTTAGTAGGTGGTTTACATAACTTGCCACTATCTCACTTCTAAGTAAAAAAAATGTAATAAATTAAACCAAGACACCTCATCCATGTTCTTTGCTATTTCCTCATACTTTATTGATGATTCATCACACTAAATTTTCCATATTAACCATGATCTTCATCCAAAGGTGAAGGTTATTCGTGTTTCGAGTTCCACATAGTCCATCCAATGCACATTCATGGTCTATTATGTTTGTCCATAGTACGTCATTTGAGAATAATTTCATCATTAGTCCCACCAAATATTTCTAAGCCAATCAATGCCCCACGATCCATCAAAGTCAGGTGAAGCTCGAACCATGCTTGATTTTACTTGGTTAAGTTACCTTGATTCCTTTGGTATGTCGTCCTCATGCTTAACCCCTATTAAACTTTGGCTAAGGCTCACTAGTGGCTAGAAAAAAGGGTCCTACAATGCTAAATGGATAACAAAACACCCCTACCAGATGAACTTGACACCCTTGTTAGAAGAAATTGAAGGTAGCTGTTTACTTGGTCTTTGAATTGCGACAAAGTAGTGTCTTTCTCCTAAGTAGCCTATGAGACAGGTTTATTTTTCCCCTAAATCAAGAACTCCATCCTATAATTCTTCTTGTATTGCCCCAATATTAAATGATTCAAAATCTTCTCAATTTGGTTGTCGAACTATTTCTTTACAACCAGTGGAGTTGTCTTTGCTTGACGCCTTTTTAGATATGTTGGATCCTTATGATATGGTTTAAGGAAACTTACATGAAAAGTAAGATGCAACTTGATAAGCTACTTTTCCTACCTTTTCAAGGATATCAAATGATCTATCATAGTTTGACACTAACCCTCAGTGCCCTACTTACTACTAATTTTCTTCCAAATTTATGGTGTAAGTTTTAGAAGTATCTTATGCCAATATAAAAGTCAAGTGGTTTTTTCTTTGATCCACAAAATTCTTCATCCATTTAGAATATCCCTTGCTTCATCTGATAATTCTTATTTTTCCTTCACAAATCAATAAGCAATTGGGCACTTTCCTCTTAGAACAATTTCAAAAGGACTTTTCTCCATCCTTGAGGATATGTGCAAGTTATAACAAAAATATGTAGTCTCAAGTAAACTTAGACAATTTCATTAACTTGAACTTACATAATATTGTAAGTATTCCTCCAACAAGCCATCAATCATTCCGTTAGGTCATCCATTTATGATTTGCAGTTGAGAAATTTAATTCACACCCCATCATATTAAAAAGAGACGTTCAAATTCAACTAGAAAATCGAGCATCTTAGTCATTTATAATTTCTGCTTGAATCCCTACCATTTTTTTTATAGAAAAGCTACACAACAACATCCAAGGGACATGAGATTGTAGTTGGAAAAAAGACCGCATATTTGGAGAATCTATCAACCACCACCATGATTGAAGCCATATCATCCACCTATGGAAACCCACCAATGAAGTCTATGAAAACTAATATCCATGGTTTTTCTAGAATAGGCAAGGGATACAATAAACATGTCTTCTTTCTTTCAGTTTTTTCCAATTGAAAAACAAGATAAGTTTTGATGTATACCTGAAAGTCGTTCTCCATCTTTGTCCAATAGGAAGATCAAGAAAGGAGTGTGAACATCTATTGGACTCTGGGTTGACCATCCAATTGTGAATCAGATGTTTCCTTTATTAATTTTTTCCACAATACACCAAAACTTGACACTTATGGCTGGTTATTCTTGTTAGCAACCTTTCATCATGAAGCTAAAATCATTGTAAAACACCTTCCTTTACTTGTTTATAATTCAACGATAGATGCAATCAAGTAGATCTATTAGTTTAATTTCCTCCATTAAGTCCAGTTCGATTTGAGTGATAACATATAAGGCTACAACGACTTCTTTCCAAATCAATGCATCTGTCATATTATTATGTCTCCCCAATTTATGCTCCCATACAAAGTCATATTCGGAAAGAAAATCTTGCCACCTGGCTTGCCTTACAGATAATTTCTTTTATGCCCTAAAAAAGTGTTAGCCACATTATCTGTACAACTAACAACATTGGTACCTAATAAGTATACTAACAAAGCTTCAAGGTGATGTACTACTGCTAACATCTCCTTCTTACATGTTCAGTATCATTACTTAACACCATTAAACTCTCGACTTTTAAATGCAATATGATGTCTTTCTTACACTAAGAATCCATAAATAGCTTTTTCCAAAGCATCTATACGTACCTCAAAAAGGAGATCAAAGTTGGGTAATTTCAACACAAGGCTAAAGAGGCAATCTTCAACATTTCAAAGGCTTCTTGGTATGTCTCCAACTAGCATCACTCTTGTTTCTTTTTAAATAAATCCACCAATGGTGTTGTTTTCTTTGAATAACCCATATTAAATCAACAATAGTAGTTTGTCAAGCTAAGAAAGCTCCTAAATTCTTTCACCATTTTATGAACCGACTAATTAAAAATTGCTTGTACCATTTTTAGATCCACTTGCTCCGTGCCTTTACTCACCAATGTTCCAAAAACTTTTGTTTGATTGTGCAAATTCATACTTCTCCATCTTTATGAAAATTTTATGTTGTCTTAATTGCTCAAATGCATATATGTTATGTTAGTGTTATAAACCTCAATATCATCTATGTAGACAACCACAAAATTATCCAAAAAGTTATATAACAAGTCATTTATCAAATTGTGAAAAGTAGAGAGGGCATTAGTCAAACCAAATGGTATGGACAAAAATTTATACAAGTTATATCAAGTCACATATTTCATCTTCTGCTTATTACCATCGACAATTCATACTTACCAATACCTATTCTACAAGTCTAACTTTGTGAACACCACAACCTTTGATAATTTTTCCATCAAATATTGAACTAAAGGAACATGATATTTATTTTTTATAGCCACCTTGTTCAAAGCTAGATAGTCTACACATATGCACAAGGATCTATCATGCTTCTTTTGGAACAAAAATAAAGGTTTAGATGGTTAGATGTATCCAAATTTTAACAACTCACTACACTAATTCTGGAGTCCCACGAACTTGATTGTTGACATTTGATAAGTAGTACGGATAGAAGGAATTACACCTGCCACTAACTCAATCTGCATCCACTATTAAAGTGTTCATCTTCTCCTTTTTTGGGCTATTCCGGGCATAGTGAGGGCCACTACATAAGAAACGACCAGAATTTTTCTCGGAAAACTTCTCACCTTGCTTAGGTTACCCTGTTTATTTAGACTTCTCTTTGTGATCATTCTCCCTTCTCTCACATTGGTCTTTCTTCTTCTTTCATTTATAATTCTCTTGGTAAGTACGTTTTAACTTTTGAGAAGAAGAAGAAGAGGGTTTGGTTCCCTTTGGCACTCTAAAATATACCAAAGCATCTATAGCTACAATAACACCTATAACATCATTGACATTTTTCCTTTGCAGCTTCATTTGTGCTCAAGGTTGTAAACTTGACTTGAAGTTGAATAACTTGCCCTTATATAACATATTCTTAATACCAAGCATTAAGGAGCTTAATTTCTTAACATAATCTCTTACTGAGCCATCATGCTTCAATCACTTCACGGATGCTCTTGCAAGAAAAACAATGTTATTAGGAAGGAATTAATCGTTTAACTCCTTTTTCATCCTCTCCCTTATATCAACAGGAGATCGACCAATACTAGTTTCGATAGAGGTTGGAGTTCTCCACCATAATTGTTCATCTCCAATGAGTTATATTGTTGAAACATTCACCTTTTTTATGTCTAGCACCTTAGCTCCTGCAAAATACTGCTCCATATCCCACAAGAAATTCTCAAGTTCCTTAGCATTCTAAATGCCCTTGAAAACTTTTGGTCCATACACCTTTAGCATGTGCTTTTAACATATCCCACATCTTGATTTGAAATTGTACTTTTAAGGATGATCATCTCAAAATTTGCATCCTCTCATACTTCAGTTCATCCACTTGATGTTGTAATGCTTGGATCTGCCTCTTCAAGACTTTAAAGTGTGATGCATAAAAGGGACTTCTTCTTCACCTATAGGTAAATGATCGATGAGTGCTTCCACCCATGTAACACGCCCATTAAGATTATTGCCACTCATCATTGAATCACCGATATGACTCTGATACTAACTATTACAAAGACTTTGCGAGGAAATATAAGTTTGCACATAAAATGAGCCAAAGCCTAAGTACAGTAGTTGAACTTTCACAATTCAACTCAACCTTAATAAATAGTGCTACAATTTGATCCAATATCCATTTTTCATCTCCTAAAATAAAGTAAATATTAATTTCAGTAATTAAGCACCAAATCAATTCAAAACAAAAGATATCAGTTCAATTATCATAATTAAATCACATCTTATTAGGTGGAATCTATCATTACTAGACCAAGGGTTAAAGAAAACAACTTTAACATTAAACTTAACATGATCTGAATGGTGCAGTAATTGATGAAATTTAATGGTTTACCAAATGAAGATCCTAATGCATGCATCGCCAATTTCTAGAAATTTATGGCACCTTCAAGTTTAATGATGTTTTAAAAGATGCCATCTGTTTGAGATTGCTCCCTTTCACAATAACGAACCAAGATAAGTCATGGCTAAAATCATTGCCTCCAGGATCCATCATTATATGGAATAGGCTAGTTGAAATTTTTTTGGTCAAATGCTTTCCTCTAGTATATATGACAAAGCTCAGAAGTGATATTTTCTCCTTCCAATAGTTATATAACAATACCTTACATGAAATTTGGAGAGATGGAAGGAGTTTTTAATGAAGTTCTTGCACCGCAGTCT
>JANSVB020000082.1:4214342-4230533 GCA_025504935.2 Erythroxylum haughtii
AATTAACCAATTATACACAAACTAACAATGCATGCACATGCCACATATGAATGCACTCTCACTGTACTCATCCCATCAGTGACGGGATGTTACAAGAAGCTTACACGAAATAATTCTCAAAACATGAGGTTTCCCGTCATTGCTGTCTCCATCATCCATTCAAATCTATTTTTCAGTGTATTTCCATTTTTATCTATGTATAGAATTGGAATAGCTATTGGGATAGGATTTATGAACGTAGAGGATTTTTTAAAGTCACCTTCGGGTTATTTTTATCTTTGATTCAATAAAAATTCGATTGCTTATATGAATTGGATTCATTGTGATTGATTTCTGAATTTTCATAAATCAGTGATACACTGAGAAGTTGCACTGATCAAAAATAAATTAGGCTAACGAGAGTTAGCTAATTTAATAAGAACAAAAAATCAATCAAATTGGTAATTATGTGATGAGAGATCTCACACAGGTTTTGATAATCTAATGGAAAACTTCAGATCTAATTAGGGTTTGGATAAACTGTAAATTGAGAAATTGCAATTTTTCATAATCTGATTAGGGTTTATTATTCAGGGCTTTTGGTTATAACTAGAGAGAGTAACCAACCTTAGGATAGTCCAGAGCCAATAATCAGACATTTCATAATTAATTAGGTTAGTGTTGAAGATAGGTAAAAATTCCCCTTTCTTTAAATTACTAGTTCCTTAGGTTGATTTTTGGTGTGTACAGTGCAATTTTCTGATTTTGTTAATATTTTCTGATTTATTTAATGAGTTAAATTAGTTTATTGAATTAATTGATTAAATAACGTTATTGTTTTAGCTTAGTTACAATTGAATTTTTGCAATTTGTTTCGGCCTTAGAGTTTAAGATTAGATTAATCCTCCCTGTGGACAACCCGTACACTTATGGAATATCGAGGTTAAAATATTAAAACTACATAAATCAGAAAACCACTATCAATTATCATATGATCTATAAAATGTAAGACCATACTCTAGGTCTAGCTCTGCCTCCTCCAAATGATGCATTATTTATTAAAGCATCTTCATCATCATAAGTACCAAATCATGTCTAAGTCCTTTTATAATCTCTCGTGAAGAAATTGTTGAGAAATCAACTAAGATCATATCATAAATATAATGAAATAATTCTTTTCAAAATTCTAGTGGATCACTTTAATAAAATAACTTGAAATAGTAATCAAGAAATAAAAGTGTTAAAGATAAATCTGATTTGGTTTCCATATAAAACTTTTTCTTCTTTAATGAAATAGTTAGCCATAAATGTGTTCAATTTACTAACCTCTAACTGCATAAATAGAGAAAAGAAAGAGAACTACAACTTTTAGAGATGGTTAGATAGGAAGTGTTAGCTACTTTGACGTCCACCATTTTTAAGAGAAAAACTAATATTTACAAGTCTAATTAGGATCAAACTCTAAATAGTAATTAAAACATACCCAAGAATTACTTTATATTCTTTATAAACTCTAATACTAATAATTAAACTCTAAATAATAATTTTTATGGTTTTAACTAATTTGTGATTAAAAACTGACATAATCCACCAATAAGTTTCAAAAAGGCCCAAGAAAGTTAAAACAAATATCAAGAGAACTGAATCATTGATTATAAGGAAAAAAGAACCCAATTTGTAAAGTAATTAAATGACACAAAGATCCTTTGATAAGTTTAAAACTTAATAGAGAACAAGTAAAAGAAGCATTCATGACTCTTAATAAACAAAGATATGAAAAACTAACTAAAACTAAAAAGAAATTTCACTTAAATACTTAAAGAAAATTAGGGTTTTAAGTAGGTATGACCAATGACATGGCCATATGTCAGGTTCTCTTAGTTATATAAATACTAATTCCATTAGACATGGTTTGGAACAAATTTGTGTTTGAGACCGTGAATCCTTTATAACTTTTATATAGTTGAACATGATCTAGGATACATTCGTATTAAAGATCATAGATCATTTTGTGACTATGAATATGGAAATGGGCTTTATCCTACATAAACTAGAGATTGTTTAAAACATAATTTTTAAAAAATACAAGATAGTACATAGTTGTATTGGAAGCCAAATCCATGTACATGGTCATGTTAGAGATCACATTCATATCTAAGTCTTCAACCTTAGACCGAACCAAGTTAACTAATAGTTAGGCTTGCTATAGGTTTAATGAATGTCCCATATTAGTTCTTGATGCGTTATTTAAAGCTTGGTTAGTATGTATGTCTTAAATCAACTTATTCAAAGCCCTCTCAACTTAATAACTGCTAAATCTTGTAACTAGTTCACTATGCATAATCAATGAAACTCTTGAAGCTTAGTTAGTTGTTCTTGCATAATTCCCTCCCTCTTTGAAACTATTCAGACTTAAATCATTACCTGCATTAAAAAAGATAAAGATCACGTACATTAAAAGTAGCACTAATGATATACTTACTTGAAATTTATATTTTGTAGATATTATCATTGATCCTTTAAAAGGCTTAAAATAAACATCCTCTCTTATTTGTAATTTTAATCACCTTTGAACTAAGATTCGTTCCTTCCCCTTATGCATCCAAACTCAATAACCAGGTTTAAAGATAACTCATTTTCTACCTTTGTTATCTTGGCTACCTAATGACACTCTTCTTCTTTTCTATTTTTGTTGTGTTACTTTACCCATTCATGCATTTATCTTGCCATATCAGCCTTCTTCACTCCATACAAACTAACAGCTTAATTAATAGATAAAGATAATAAATCCTAATAAGTTGGTGGATTAAAATTATAAATAACTTAATGATGAATAAAAAATAGATGAATGCACACTCATACCATATACAAACCAAACAAACTATAAGCAATCTTCTTAATTCTTTAAGTTCCTTTGAAATAGCACGAGGAAACATAGTCAAATTCTTATCTACTACTTTAGTTTCACCATTAATTTCAAGATGAGTAGTAATGAACACTAGTATTTGTTCCTGAATTTTTCCAAAAACTCGTAAAAAAGAATTAAAAAATGTAATATCTTAGTCACTCAATATACTCCTAAGAATGCCATATAGTCGTAATACTTCCTTAAAGAATAAAATAGCAATATTGGTCACTTCATCAATTTCATCACAATGAATAAAATTTGTCATCTTAGAGAACCTATCAACTACCACAAATATAGAATCCTTACTACCTAGGTAAATCTGTTATAAAATTCCTAGAAATATCTACTCGTGGTTTGCTAAGTATAGGTAAAGGTGTGTGTAACACATATAGTAAAATTATAAATTAGAATTCCTACAAATGATGCACTTACCTCACTAATTCTAGATTATGTCTAATTTTAGGCTAATAAAAATGCTCACTTAATGTATCCAAGGTCTCTATAACAATAATATGACTAATTAAACCTCCACTATATACCTTATACATAAATAACTTACACATAAAACACTACAACTAATATCTCTATTAAGAGAGGGTTTTAAATCAATTTTACCTTATCTTTTTTGCACTTAGGCAGCTCTAATTTTACTTTAGAAAGATCCCTATATTTCTTTCTTTTTCAGTCAAGGGTTTAAAATTTACTAGTACTAGAGGGGTACTTATTAAACTCTTTGAGTTTGGCTTACTTATTTATATTTATTATCTTATGCACTATCTCTTCCAACTCCACATAGTATTTTAACCCAATTATATTTACTATATGTATATCTAACTCATTCAAGAACATAGTCATAGTAACCTTTCTATCCTCCTCTATATTAGCTTGGATCATAACGACTTCTATCTCTTTATGGCAATCTTCTATATTATTTCATTCTTAGGTAAGACTTTGCAACTTCTAATACAAATCCTTTTAATAATCGCTTTTCACAAATATCTTTTTTCATGAAAGTATCGAATTTATACTATGTCTCTATAGGTCATTCATGATTTTTTTCTCTTATTATAAACTATCTTATCCCATTAAATGATGGAATAATCAATGAACTCCATAACCATAAACTTTACCTTCTTCTCCTTAAAGTAGTTATGACTTCCAAAGATTAATTTTATCTTTATTTCCCACTCCAAATAAGTTTTAGGATCATTCTTATCCTTACAAGAAGGTATGATCTCTCGATAATGTCAAGATTCTCTTCCACTCTTTATTGAACTTTAGGCTCCCGCCTTTCCTCTAAATCATGCCTAACTCTTCTTTAACGTCAAAACTTATCCCCTTTCAATATAAAATATAAGATCAATGTTATCAATACGTAATTTATTTTTCTCCTTTTCAACCTCCAAATCAATGTTATCAATACTTATTTTATTTTTCTCCTTTTCAACCTCCATTAGAGTTATTGGACAACACCAATTGTGCCTCCTCTTATAATAGCCTATACATTGAAAATAAATAAAAAAGCTCCAAATGATACAAATGTTTTATGCACATTTATTAACTTTTGGATAAATTAGGTTAGGCTATTTGAGAAATTAGCAAACCATAAAATGATTAATACACTAAGCTCAATAACATTCCTTTAATAATGTGTAGTAAAAATGTCTAGGCAAACTTCGTGACCCTATGTCAATCTAGCTATGAAATACAATAAAAATTTTCCACAAATTTTAATCATGTGTCAATATGTCTTGTCCAAAAATATAACACCACCCTCAATGAGAGTCTATAATAATACATCAAAGCTCAATGCCTTACTGATGTGCCAAGGTGGAAACTTGGAAGTCATGATCTTAGTGGCAATATGTTGAATTAGCAATTTAAGTTCTACTTTCCATTTAATTTTCCAACTGCTCTTCTCCTAGAAGTTATTGTGCATCTTTTCTCCTTTTATACAAGTTAAAAATTAACATTTAGTAAAACATTATATCAACCTAACTAGTAATTAAAGTTAAAGTGTTGTTTACATTTAATGTCTTATAATGGCTTCTTAAGCTATATCTCTTACAATGATATAAGATAAACAAAATTAGGTAAAGAAACCTCAGTAACATGGGAACATAGCCAATCAATACAAACTTCTGAGGATCTAATTACTATGTAACCCTTTTTCTTATGGTTGCACTAGAATTGAATAGTTATAATTGCTTTATTTCTAATGATTTACATACCATAAAAATGGTCTATTTTGGACCATGATGGTTGTTTAACTATGCATTAGATGCTAAAGATACAATAAGAAAACTCAATCTAAAGATAAGGATTAAGACCCTAAGATGAAGCAGAATAATTAAAATAAACATTTACATGAACTTGTTTTAGATCTCCTTACTCTCAATATATATAAATAAACAAAAATATTATGAAGCTTTATCAAAATGTATAGATCATCATAAAAAAATATTACTCTAGGAATAATAACAATGTCATGTTTTAAAACTTTCCATTAAAGGGCTCATAGCAAGTGCAGGAACTTTGGGTCATTATTATAATTGGTATATGCTTTAAGTAGTGGGAAGTCTTTATCAAAGTTTGACATCATGGCTATCATTTACTTCTTTGATATGGTGCTGGATTTAGATATCTATTTATTTGGTTTATTTGAATCATAATGTAAAAGACTTTTTTTTTTATGTTTAGTAATTTAAGGGTGGTGAATCATTATATCGTTAGGATTTAAGGTAAACAAAATAGTAGTTGAATTTGTTAGAGGGTTTACCTAATAAATTAACTTGTAGATCTTCTCTAGATCTCTAGTTAAGAAAATTTTAAGATATATCCTTCTATTTTTGTTTTTGAGTTAGGAAACTTCATTTATCTTATTCTTCTTGTTTAGAGTAACACGATTAATTGTGAGTATCCTAGTAGTAATATCTCTCTTGGCCTTTAAAGATAAAAACAAGTCATCTTTCTGATGTGAAAAAAGTCAATTAGAGCATAGTATATTAGTCAATCTATTATGTAAATTGAGAAAGGAAGATTTTTGGTGGAGTGTCTTTCTCAATTAATTTAAATACGACATTTATAGTTCCATATTTCTTCTAACAGGAATTTGTATCTAATATAGACAATGATTTTTTGATTTCTTAATAGTTTTTTACTATTGTTAATCCATTGACCTATGACAAACTTAGTATTATCTTAAATTTGTTGAGGGATTTAGATACAATATGGTGTTTGTGATGTTAAAAATACTTAAATAATTAGTGCAACATTTGAGAAAAAAGAAGAGTTAGATCTAGAGCATGCTCTTGTACCTTGTAAACCATATAACAAGGTTATTAAAAGCTTGGCTCTTACAAACATTATTTTGGCACTGAAAGTGGATTTTCTAGTACTTATAGTAGCATGATGATATTGTTTTAGTTAAGAAACAAGGGTTCAATAGTTTCAAGTAAGCCTTTTCAGCATATAAAGTAACAAATACTCAACAGTGAAGATAAGTGTATTCTTTTTTTTCATCTGTTTTCTTGGAAAATCCTTGGGACTGTTAGGAGAAACAAAATTTTCTTTAGTTGTGGCTAACTAAGAAGCTTAGAACTTAGGTAATAGCTCTGAAAATAAATGAAATGAAAGAATACATTCAAAATAATTTATTGTTAATAATTAATTGATCTTATAAAAAAAACTATTCTAGAAGTATTAAAAGGTTACGAGTTATTTCTAGTGATAATAGAAATGAAATTTGACTTTTAAGGATATAAGAAAATAAACTAGAAAAATCCATAATAATATATTGATAAATAGAAATTTAAACTTAAAGAGAATACTTAATTTTTAATGTTTGAGATTTAATAAATTATTAAAAAGGATAGAACATACATTTGATTAGACCTAATATACTAAAGACCTGATAGGGAGTGGGAGATTAGAATATGAGCAAGTTTTTTTTTTGTTGCCCACGAGGTATCCTAGGAGGGTCCCAACTATGAGAAGACATCTTTAAATCATCCACTCCCAGACTAATCCCCGCTCGAGCCGGGGACTAATCCCAGACTGAGCAAGTTATGAATATAGAAGATTGAAAATCGGGAACTTAATGAGTTAAGAGATGACACTAAAGTTTTTATAGTAATCCATCCATATTGTATTGTCCGAATCTAATGTAGCAGCATAATCAAACGGGTAATACTACCAAGCATCATGAATGACAAGGAGCTTTGAATGGTATTATTACTTTCGAACACGAGGGATTGCAACTCTGATAAACCTAAATATTTTCTTGAATAAGGAGTGCAAGGTTACGGGGAAAATTCTTACAAGGATGAATTTAGGGTGAATTTAGAGGGTACGATTAAGAAGATTAGAGTGAATAGGAAAATGAGAAAGTTGCACCACATGAAAATTTTTTGGATAAGAATTGGATGATGGACAAAGAGGGTCTTTGATTTTGTATCTGAGTAGCATGTTTTGTATGCTTCCAACAAGTAACTTTGGCCAATGATCCTTTTATGAATTAAACTCAGAAAGGAATTATAAAATATTGAGAAGATGCAAGTGAAATACTAGAGGAAGCATAATGCTTGGCTGCAAAGTTAGTGGGATAACGCATGTCAAGTAGATGTGCATAAGAGTAATAAGACTGAATACTCGATGGTCGAATAGCTCATATCTTTGGATGAGTAGACTTTTGTAATTGAAAACTTTGGACCTGGGTCTGGAGCGTGGGGTAATTGCTTTGTAACACCACAAGCATCTAGCGGCATGTCTTTCTCAAAATCATACATTAGAATAGTCTCGCTAAGTATTACTAAGATAAGTTGAGATAAAGGTGTCTCAAAAGTTCGGACCTACTATGCTTGGAAGGAGGCTGTTGTATCATTTCACATGCTTGACATCAAAGGTATCCTTAGTGAACGAGTCAACTCATCTCAATAATTGCAGGAGGGATAATCTGCCAATAGAATTATAGAATCTTTGGAAAGGATGATATGTCCATTTTAATTATAAAAAAAAGATATCATATTAGATTAAGCCAAGTTGGGAACTTGAGAAACTATGGAATGATTAATACGCAATGCACAGTAACATTGTTTTAGTAATGTTTGCTACAAATGGTTGGGCAAACCCACCGACCCTATCACCATCTAAATTAGATATTAGCTGTGAAATCCAACAAAGTTTTCCAGCAAGGCAGAAGGAAGGCACGAAGGGTAACCCAACTGAAGATCAATTTTTTAGTCATGTGTCAACAGGTCTTCTCGTTAAACACAACTAAGACCACCCTCATTGAGAGCCTGGAATAGTACATCAGAAGTCAATGCCCTGCTGATGTGTCAAGTTGGAAACTTGAAGTCATGAAGATCTAAGTGGCAATAAGATGAAGTAACAATTCAAAGTCTACTGTCCATCCAAGGTTCCAACAGCCTCTGCCAGAAGTTTCTGTGCATCTTCTCTCCTCCTAGACAAGTTTAGAAATCAGCATTTAGTAAAGCATTCCATCAACCTAAAAAGCAATTGACACAAAAGTATCGCTGATGTACTATGCAACAAAACAGCAGCTCTTACAATGATAACAAGAAAAAACAAAATTGGATAAAGAAACCATAGTAACATGCGAACAACCAATCAATACAACCTTCTCAGGATCTAATTACTGCTCAATCCTTTTTCTCATGGTTGCACTAGAATTGAATAGCTATAATTGCTTTATTTCTAATGATCTACACACCTTGAAGATAGTCTATTTTGGACCATGATGGCTGATTGGCTAAAGAGACAACAAGGAAACTCAATACAGCTGCTTCATAAATCAGATATGATGGATCAAGACCCTAAGATGGAGGAAAATAGTTGATCTAAATATTTCTATCAAACTGTTTCAAATCTACTTATGCTCAATACATATGAATGAACACAAACACTATGAAGCTCTGTCAAAATATATCTATTATCATCAGAGACATGTTACTCCCAGGAACAATAGCAATATCATGTTAATAAAAATCAAATGTGACTTCATTTACCAACCATGTTGAAAATATGAAGAAACTAAGCTTCATCGTGAAATACATATGAATAAACACAAACACTATTAAGCTCTGTCAAAATATATCTATTATCATCAGAAACATATTACTCCCAGGAACAACAGCAATATCATGTTTTAAGACTTCTTATCAAAATCAAATGTGACTTCATTTACCAACCATGCTGAAAGTAAGAAGAAACTAAGCTTCATCATGAAATAGATATGAACCTGTATCTAGGAACTTTGTGAAAGCCTTAGTAATCAACTTTCAAAATAAGCATCAAATGTTCATAGATATTCAGAAGCGAGTAAGTTTTAACAGTTGTACAATGATTATGTAAATGCCAGCCTAACAAACAAGCCAAGCTGCACGAGCTTTTTCCCTTGAGATTTAGTGAAGTTATATGAGACAAACTAAGAACCTGGCAACATTACAGTATTACAGTGAATAAACAACTATCTTACAACCAGAAAAATGTTTGACAGTCATGCAGAGCATATTTCAACCCTACAATATGCATAAGCAATCATGAAGTAACTATGCTAAAGAACTAAATGGCTTCATTCGAGAACAAAGGTGTTAAACAAGCAATTTTCCTTTGCAAGCTGCTGTAAACATTTCAATAGAATTTCAAAATAAATACCTTTTAATATCTTCCACTGCTTGTTTGCGACGTTGTATCTGAAGTTCCAGGATGTGAATTAATGTTGCTCTAGCCTGTTGGCAAAATGCTACAACAAAATGAATCACAACTTCAAACAGGGATCTGAAAAAGAGGATGTCAGGGAACTCAAAAAGTCGTTTACTTGATGGGGGCGTAATGAGTTAAGAAGGTGATGCAAGTTCTTGAAAATGATCGATATATCTTCTACTCTCCTAGCATACTGCGAAGGCCTATCAATAAGAACATCAGCGAGTTCCAAAATGTGCAGCTGCAAATCTCTGTTAAGTGACCTCAATGCTTTCTTAAAATCTATAAAAGACAACAATCGTAATCAGCAGTAGATTCATATACCAAACCCATTTCAGCCCAATAAAACCTCCAACAAGGCAATTATTTTTTGGAGAAAAAAGGTGCAGAGGTCCCAAATCAAAGCAATCATTCTACACACTGGACAGTCGAGAAAAACCAGAGCAAACGTAAACATACCAACGTTAGGCCCTTTTGGGTAAAGTTGGGGCACTCCTTGCTCCTCCAGGCTCGGAAGCACATCATCAGTCTGTAAAACAACAACAAATAAGCAAGACCTACAAGCACCAAGCTACAAATTGCATACGACAAAAGCAGATGTTACAGTGTAATTGCCACCGAAACAGAGATAGGTCCCTTCAATCGGAGGCGGAGGCTCCGGTGCCGACTTAGGGTTATGGAGGTAATCTTTGTATAGTCTATAATACGGTGGCGGTGGTGGATATGCAGCTGTGGCCATCAAGAATTTACAAAGGAAAATGCCAGGTTCAGTGGAATAAAACCCTAATTTCCGTTTTATTGCCGAGAAATTAATACAACTTTAAAATATTCGCTTTCAATCAGCAAAGACGAGAAAACAACAGAAGGAGCGAGTGCATCTCTTAGTTTTGTACGATTTTCTCAACACCCAAACGTTGAAAAGAAAATTAACATAGATTAGACGAACAAGGGAGGATCGTCATTGTAGTGGCGTCAATCTTAAGCCCATCTAAACCGTCCATGTCGGTCCCATCAATGGGGGCAAAAGCGTAAATATAGGGATGCAAGTGGTCAAAAACGGTAAAGGCCGTTAGGACAGTTGAACAGTGCAAATAAGGGATGAATAAAGAGAGATGTTGATGGGTTGGAAGGAAAACCTCCGTGGTTTTCATCTCTTTCAGAAACGTCGATGGTTGGTCTTGGTTCTGAATTACAGGGTTGTCCATTGTCTCTTTGAAGAATTTGAAGAGGAAATTCAAGTAATTGGGTGGTAATGCATATCAGAGATAGACAGATATTATTTATATTTTTTAAGAGGAAAGGATTTCCCTAATGAGTTGATGATATGGGTTTTTCTGATCTGGTCGTGTCTTGTGTTATATAGCTCGTTGGTTTGTAAAATTTTTCAGGAGAATATCAAATGGAGCTCATGCTATTTGATATCCTTCTTTCCACGTTGTCCTAGGATTTCTTCAAGGAATTTCCTGCCATTGTTGATCTGGATCTCACCGTTTTCTTCAATCTTTTTTGTTGGGAACATATTCGAAGAAATCAAGCGTGTATCTAAACTTTCTTGATCCTAGCGTTTTTTTTTTTTTTCATTACTCTAGGATATGTGAGAGGAACTATTTGATTATTTATGGAATTATCTTTAATAACAGCTATAAATCTGGCAGCCACGAGAGAGGATGAACCAACTGTGGCAAGTTTCTTAAATAGTACAATCCGATAATCAAAATGTTAATATGTGACTGGTCCCTGTTTTCAAAATGGCATCATATTGATTTGGAGTTACTCTAGTGGTGCATTTCAAAGTTTTGCCTTTCTATCTTTTAGGTGTTGACTGGATTGGAGCAGACTCGCAGCGAGCATTTTTATGGATCCTCCTTTAATAGATGTGGAACTTGTACCAGAAAATGAGAAGATCCAAGATGAGAAAGAGGAAGGCCCAGCATTCCATTGTGGTCTGTATGATACAGAAGTAGTTCACAAGATAGCTCAAGCGCTCCTCCCTGGATTAGCTACAGCTTGTGTTGACAACACAACAGGTGGAATATTTAAGTCCCCTGGTGCAGTGGCGGTTGATATTAGAAAAGAAATGATTGACTATCTCACACAGAGAAGCGAAAGTTTTGTTGCTGAATCTGTTATTTTAGAAGGCAGTCCAGAGGCGGAAGTCTCTGACCATCCTTTTGATATCATTTCTGATTTTGTGGATGACTTTGCAATTTCAAAGAGGAATTTTTTTAGCCGAGTTTCTGGATGGCTGCTAAGTGAAAAAAGAGAAGATAGGGTAGATGATTTTGTTCAAGAGATGGAAATGAATGGGTTTTGGTTGCTAGAAAGGAGGGAAGCAGTTGCACAGACATTGCTTAAGAATGTTGACTTTAAGAACACGTTCCATTGTGACCTGAAATTCAAAACCTCTGAGGAACTCGTTGAGCATATGGTCAACTGTGGGTTTGGGCCTCTGAACTGCACAAATGAGGGGTGTACAGCTATGTTTTCTGCAAAACATTTGGAGAACCATGATTCAGTGTGTCCATTCAAAATGATCCCGTGTGAACAGAAATGCCCAGATATCCTCATGAGACGTGAAATGGACAGGCATTGCATTACAGTCTGTCCAATGAAGCTCGTGAACTGTCCGTTCTATGCAGTGGGTTGTCAATCCACCGTACCCAAGTGTATGATCCAACAACATAATTCAGATGATCTACTTTCGCATGTGTTGTGTATTCTCAAAAGTAACTACTACAAAGAAGCACCAGTGGAGGCTCTCAAACAACGTGCCAACCAAATTGTCCAAGTAAGGTATCCTTTAACATGCATGTAACTTATTGATATAACTGAATCACCTTGATTCTTGTTCTTCATTCTTCATAAACTCTGGAGCAACGGTTCTGGATAGCTTCTTTTCCTAATATTTTGTTAGGGAGTTGGTCTCTGGCATCTGTTCTCCGGCTTATATTATCCTTCTAGGATTTGTAAACCTATGTTTCACTTACTTCGTACAACTGTCAGTTTGATTTTCCATGTTTCTTGTGTATGTAGGTGAAAGTATATTATGATGTTTGAACAGTATTTTCAAATACATTTCATCCTGAATCGAGTAATTGTTATGTGCTACGTTACACTTTTTCTTTTTTCACTTTTCATGAAAGCAATTTCCTGGTGATCTCAGAGCCTACTCCATGTTCTCCTACAGGTATCTTCTGGTGAGCTAGGAGATGCTAGAGATGTAAGATCCCTAAACCTCAAAATCAAAAATCTTGATGCAAAACTTGGACCCTTAGAAATCAAGGTAGCAGAGGTTATTAGTGAAGAATCTTCGGAGGCTGCCGACAACACAATTGGAGAACCAACTGAGGCTACAACTATCAAAAATGGAGAACCAACTGAGACACAAAATAACTCAAGAAAAGAACCAACCGAGGCTGCAAACAACAAAAATGGAGAACCAACTGAGACTCCAAACATCAGAAAAGGAGAACCTACCGGGGCTGCAAACAATACAAACAGAGAGCTTATTGAAGCAGCTATTGAAAGTGGAGAACCTGCTGAGGTCGCCAGCATCAACATTGGAAAATCTACTGAGGCTGCAAATACCAAAAATGGAGAAACAGAAAAGATTGGTGAGGCTGCAACTGGAATAAATAAAGAACTTATTAAGGCTGCAAATGGTAGAGATGGAGAACCTGTTGAGGATATAAAACAAAAAAATGAAGAAGGAAATGAGTATCCTGTTAAGGCTGCAACCCAAAGAGAACAAAATGAGGATGCAAATGACAAAGCTGGAGAACCGGTGGAGGGTGTAAATGGAGAGCCTACTGAAGTTGCAACTGATAAAAGTGGAGAATTCACTGGAACTGCACATGGAAAAGATGGAGAGTCTATGGAGAATGAAAATGACAAATCTGCTGAGGATACAAAAAGCACAAATGGAGAGGCTACTAAGGCTATGGATATTAACAACAGGCAGCCTACTGAAGACGCTAACAACACAGATACAGAAGCCACTGAGCCTCCAAATAACACCAAAGCAAACAAAATCAAAATTGATGAACAATGCGTGGGAGTTGCAGTAGCTAATGCATCAAAGGAAGCTCAAGGCGTAGTTCAGTCATAATTTCCTAATACATGAACTGTGCCCTGTAACAACATTTCTTTTTTCAAAAAGGAAAAGCAAATCTGTCCAAAATTATTCTCTTCTTTCTAAGGGGGGTTGCTCATTTGCCCATATACCAATTCTTCGTTGGGAAGAAAAAAAACTAACTAACAATTTTGTTAAATTAATTGCAGTACAATATGCATTTTCCTTCTTTCTCTCAATAAACTTTTTAGCTACATCATTTGTACAAAAATCATTCTCTGTCCATCACTTTCTACCTAATATGATAAATTTTAATTGAGAAACGATGAAACCATTTAAAATAAAATTTTGACGCGAGGAAAAAATATACCTACATATATAAGTTTGTTGACACAAATATGATACCAAACTTGAATATAGAATTCTAATTCACTATCATACGCAGTTTAAATTAAATTAAATGTGATAGTTAATTACCTGACGTTGACTAAGCCAAGAATCTAATAAAATTTATAACGTTTAGTTAATTCTTTTCTTTAAGGTGATTATCTTATCATATTATCAAAATCACTCTCAAGTCAATATCAAGTTAAACCTAGTTTTTTCATAATATATTAATTTGATATTAAATATTTTACATATGTGCAACATGTAAGACATCTTTTATATCAAAATGGATTTCAATCAAGTTCTAGGACCAGATGGTTGCAATGCAACTTTTTCTTTCAAAAGACCTAGAATGAGGTTGAAGACATAGTAATAGAAGCTATTATAGAATTCTTCTTTAGTATAAGAATGCTAAGAGATGTAGTTTACAAAACTATCTCAAAGATGCTTGCTAAAAGATTGGAAGGAGCTTAAAGAAGGTGATAAATCCAAGCCAAAGTGCATTCTTCAAAGGAAAGAACTTTGGTGACAATATGTTACTTATTTAAGATCTATTTGAGAATTACCATTTTAAGCATCCTATCAAAAGTTGTCATAAAGATTGATTTTCATGAGGCTTTTGACTCACTAGAGTGGGAGTTTGATTATTTGAGTTTCCTAAAATTTCATAGAATGGATGTAACAATGTATCACCATTACTTTTGGCATAATGGTTAATAGTGAACCCATTAGCATCTTCAATGGAGTCAAAGGACTAAGGTAAAAGGAACTTCTATCCTTTTTCCTCTTAACTATAAGCATGGACACTTTAATCAAGTTGATTTCCCATAACATCAATTATGATGAAAAATTCAAATACCATTAAAAAAAGTCATGAAAAATTCATATACCATAAATAAAAGTCAAGAAGATCAAGCTTTTCAACCTTATTTTTGCCAATGACCTGTTACTCTTGTATGGTGCTAATGAAGACTTAACAATGGAAGTCCTGATAAGCTCTTAGCATACTTTTAAAAGGATGTTAGGATTGAGTATAAACTATTCCAAGAGAAAACTTTATTTTTATGTAGGCTCAACTATTCCAATTTAGGAGTTATCAAGAATCTCAAGCTCAACTATTCTAGTTTAGGATGTCACTTTCAAATTCTTGGGAATTTCAATAACCACAAAAAGACCAACATATAATAATTGCTTGCTACTTTGATGCCATAAGCAAAAAGATAGCAAGTTGGCCAAACAAGTTTTTTTTTAATCTTATGCTGGAAATTACAACTTGTCAGTTCTATGCTTAATAGTATGCACAATTGTTAGAGCTCTCATGTTATACTTCCTGAAAACTTAGTTAAACTAATTGAAAAGATAATAAGGAATTTCTTAAGGTCAAGTGATGTAAATAAGGGAAGAAAAGTCCAAAGTAAATGGTCTAACATTTTTGATCCAAAGTAAAGAGGCCTGGGGCTTATTAAGATACATGACATCATAAAAATGCTCTTCATTAAGAGAATATGGAAGCTATTCAAGGACAAGAAGTCCATATGGGTAAAATAGATGAACTTGTACCACTTAAAAGCAACCAATTTTTATTAGTTGTTTCAATTTCAATTATTTATTTTAATTCAAATAATTCTTTAGTACCTTAGACAAAGTTTTATTTAAGTTGTTAGGTATCTAATTAGTCCCCATAAGAACAATACCTTTCATAATACAAGTTATTATTCATATACTTATGGTATTGAGAGTTCTATATTATAATGTCAACACAAATGATGGAGAATTTTAAAGAGATAGAATACAAAGATTGATAAATTTAAAATTCTGAAAGTATTCAATACCATATATTTGGTTTGCTCAACCAAACACGTACGGGGAAATTGATGATAGCTTGAATCAAAAGTAACTTATTTAGCACAATGATGAAAAAGACCAATTGTGTAAATATTTAAAAAAGAGAACAAGATTATTTAAGGAATTCTTGAACATAGGAATTAGTTAAGAAGTTTAGGATTTGGGAAGTCCAAATAGTTCATACCTAATTGACATATGCTTTAAAAATAATAATGTATGTAGGCAGATAGTCAAAACATGGCCTAAATTGGAAGATAGTTGGAAGTTAAACAATTAT
>JANSVB020000082.1:4378649-4393563 GCA_025504935.2 Erythroxylum haughtii
GGATCCCCTGCATCCAGATCTAATGGTAGATCCACTTGGCATCTTGCGTCCTCACAGCAAACTGACACATCAGCTGCCCCTGGTAATGTTACTAAACCTTTTTGGTTTCATGAAACTTGTTCTTTTAGTTTTTTATTGATCTTACTGGCATTGATATGATTTTTATTTTTCTGAGAGCACCTGCTGAAAGTGGTTGTTTCTGTTCCAATTTCTACTATTAATTGTTAAAATTCATTTTGAATTGTAGCAATTTAAAATTTTAATTGCTCAGCCAACAAGTGATGTAGTAGTTTTGAAAGTTGAATGTAAAGAGTGGAGATGCAATTCAAAATGTGGAGAGTATCTCATCTTAGATATGTTGAAAATGTTTCCAATATTGTCATCTGTTGGGCTTTTTGGTTGAAGAAAAAGATGCATGACATGGTGGAGTTATAGTTGATAAAGTGTTCAGTTTCATTTCTGGCTTGCTATTACATGTGTTGGTTGTAACATGAACTTCACTGCAGGTCAGTGCATACTCATCTTTTGCAAGGCCAGGTCTTGGTCTTGGTTTGGAGCAACAGAGGAGGAGAATGGACCCTGCTACAAATGAACCTTTGTTTACAAACTGCACAAGAGATTTTATTGGCACCTTAGATTACATATTTTACACAGGTGAATGCTTTGCAAATTTTCCTTTTGCATCAAAACTGATGTATGATTTAGAAATAGTAGTTTGTTGGTAACTAAATCCAAGCTTGGAGGCTTTCAGCAGAAGCATTTGAAATCTGGTCCGATATTTTCTGTGCATTTTTTAGGTAACATAACTTGAATTTTTATCATTCAGCGGACTCTTTGATGGTCGAGTCTTTGTTGGAGCTCCTGGATGAAGAAAGACTGAGGAAAGATACAGCACTTCCTTCTCCAGAGTGGTCCTCTGATCACATAGCACTATTAGCTGAATTTCGTTGCAAGCCTAGACAAAGACGTTGAGATTTAGGGTATGTAATACAAGGACTCTTTCTTCTATTTACTTGGTTTGTTTTCATTTGTCTAACTCTTTGGCAACAAGAGTTGACATGCCCAATTTGTTCTTTAACCTTGGTCACTGGCAGTCATATGAAGATAATATATGGCATGATTAATTGAAGCAAGAATTAACATTTTGTTTCTATTTACTTGGTTTGTTTTCATTTTTCCAGCTCTTTTGCAATAAGAGTTTAACATCCCCAATTTATTCTTTAACCTTGGTCTTTGGCAGTCACATTAGGAAAACATATGGCCTGATTAATTGAGACAAGAATTAACATTTTGCTTTAGTGTTTGAAGGTTGGACTATAAATTTTGTTATGTTGCACTGCCATTGACTTCTTTGCTTGTTTTGAATGTGAAGCAAAATTCTTCTGACTTCCCCACTGTCCTTTCTAGCTTCCTGTTGATATAACAACGTGCTTGTGTTGTTGGATGACTTCTTAATATCTAAACATATTGTTTTTTTGTTACTGATTTCTGAGCAGGTCTAGGTGCTCACCATAATGGTCAAAGAAATGATATGGATATCTAGTTGTTGTAAGAATGGTGGATCATGGGCAATGAGATCTTTTTCAGGTATCTCTTAATGGGATCCATTCTATGATCTGCCTTGTATCATGTCAACCTGTCTCATAGAAAAATTATGTTACGCCTTATTCATGATCCCTTGTCTGTCGATAGAAATCTCCATCCGCATAGTATGTCATTATCCTGTACCGTAAGTTCTTGCATGGCAAGTGGTTAGTGGCATGCCATTAAATGCCCCCATAGTTTTTGGTTCATCATCCTTTGTTCACGGTTTTTCTTATTTTCCTTTTGTTGCTGAAATGAATAAAATTTTTCTCAAGTTTCCAGCCACTTTGCGCTATTTGCTCATATCAGGAGTACTCAATTTATAGACTTTGCTGTAAGCCAAAAAATGGGTGCTGAGACGTACTAGTTGCGCAATATGCTTTCATGGTTGTAAACTTGGAATATCCAAACTGCATCCACACTTCCCGGGTTTCTTCAGTTTTAGTAACGGTGACAGAAGTTGGTAATGATAGGGTTAAGGTACGATTAGCTGAATCCGGACAAACCATTAGTAGTTTCTTGGCCTAATCTTTTGTTGACTGAGACGTGGAACGAACAATGGAGATGAGGGGGGAGTTGGTCACATTATGTACTTGGTTTTCAGTAGCTAACCTAAGTCTTACATCTAAACGTGCACAAGAAATGAAAATTATTTCCCTTTCTTCTTTTACATTTATAGTCTGACATCACTTTGTTTCGATATCAAATTTACATTTTTATCTTCGACGCACAATTGTGTTGTTGGGACGGTAAACATGCTTAATACTCGCAATTTCTGAATAAGATTTTAAATGTTGTATGGAATGGTTGGTGTTTACTTCAAATTGCTTGCAGTTAATCATTGTTGGGATGGTAATAGCTTCTTTGAGATTCAACGTAACATTACTTTTTCACTAAGAAGTTTCGTTTACGTTTATTTGCAAAGAATAAACAAGGGGTTCTACGAAGGTCTAAATCCTTGTAGGGAGGATGTAATTTAGTTTTACATTAACGGGAAAAGGTGTAATGATTTTAAATCCCTGATTATTAAAGAAAAGGTATCTAGGTCCTGTAAAACTATAATTCACACCAAAGTTGTCAACTAATAAATTATAAGAAAAAAATCAAATTCTAGTTTTTCTAAGCCTTTACGAGCTTAGTTGCATGGTCAATTTTTTCCTTCAATAAATTAAAAGAAAATACGTGGAAATGGTGGCACTGATCATGTCAGTGTAAGGGAAATAAAAAAGATTGATGTGAAGGATCTTGATTAGTGAAAAATAAGTGGATTATACTAGTGTCTAACCTTAATGGTGGAGTAACAAATGTGTTGGTGTAACCCAATACTTCTAACTCGTCCGTTTTCCCATTTCCATCTGCTAAAAAATCCAACAATTCAAAGACCAACAGAGGTATGCTTTCAGCACAACAGAGGTATGCTTAAGCATTATTCCAATATGCTAAAGGATGGAGTTTTATTTCCTTCAGAAGAATTGGTGCAAGCTGGAGCCATGACTTGGTCATCAACATTGGTGGGTTATTTCTGAACAAACGTCCAGCTTTTCTAGCGTTGAGAGCTTGCGCTGTTGCACGGTGTGGAAGGAAAGGTCTGGAGAAGACAATGTTGGAGGCTGGCAAATTTCTTTTCAAGTTTTCATCTGAACATAATTTACTTAAAATCATCGAATTTGGACCATGACATATTGGGGAACAACTCATGTTCTTAAAGAAATGGAAACCTAGTTTGGATTGTGATAAGGGCAGTACAACCATCTAAGTTCAATTTCATAGAATCCCTCTTGAATTTTGGACGATTGAAGGCCTAAGCTGCCTAGCAAGTTCACTAGGCAAATCAATTTGCATGGACTCTCAAACAACAAACTTGGAGAGGATTTGCTATGCAAAAAAATTTGCATAGAAGTGAGTAAGAACATTGACTTGCTAGATAAACTCCCCATTCTAAAGCTGGATGAAGGAGGAGAACTTAAAAGAATTTAAATCCCTATCTCATATCCTTGGAAACCTAGTCCAACAAACAAACAATGTAAGCCTACTAGTAAACTATTCAAAATGGGCTGGCATGATGAATTGAATGCAGTATCTTCTGCTGATGAACCCAAGGAACAAAACCAGAGTGTTATGCCAAACCATAGGGAATAGGCAGAGCTGGAGATACAAAATAATGAAGACCATATTACCAATAATTATGAAACTCTTAACAATCCTGATATGTTTGAATTCCAAGCAGATGCAATAGTCAACAACAACTTAGAAAAAGCTAGCATTCTTGAAAAGATAGACAATCCACCCCCCGCTTGGAATGTTAGAAGTTTTAATGACCCTCACAAAAAAGATATGGTTAAAGGATATGATTTTGGAAAAAAAAAACTTTGTATAGTAAGGCTCTTAGAAACTAAAATAAGAGCTTCCTAACTTTTTGGAGTCTCAAAATTTTTGGGTGTTGATTGGTCTGTTCTTACTAATTTTTCCTCTTATTATAATTGCTGAATACTTTGCTTCTATCACACCAAGAAAGTTTTAGTACTAGTGCAAGGAGAAAGTGACCAACATCTACAATTCTCTTGCCTCCTTAATGGCATCAACACAAGGTTTACAGTATCTCTTATCTATGCTTAGAATTTTTAGTTCCAAAGGAATTTTTTATGGAAAAATTTACAAAAATTAGAAGCTACTACCACAGATTTATAGATTGTGATAGGATATTTTAACTGCATTAAAATTAATCTTGAATCCAAAGGTGGAAGAGCAATCCAATCAGCAACTGGAAGGGAAAATTTTTCTTAAGAAGGTCCAGCTAACAAACCTGAGATTCGAATGGGAGATTCATTACCTAGACAAACAAGCAGTAAGGTCAATACCTGATAAGAAGGAAACTAGATAGAGCTTTGGTAAATCCAACTTGGTTATCTGCTTATCCCTAGTCATTTGTTCACTTTGGGGGAAATCTCTTATCAGATCATTCTTACATTCTTATACAAAATATGTCCACTTCTGATTATAGGGGAGCTCCTTTCAGGTTCTTTAGTGGAGTTACTAAGCAACCTAGTTTCCTGGATTTAGTAAGAGATTGCTAGAATATATATATTGAGGGATACAAATCTTTCCAATTGATGCAGAAACTGAGAATGGTGAAAACATCTCTTAAAAGCTTTACTTATAATAACATCAAACAGGTTAAAGACTACAAAACTACGCTTAAAGTAACTCAAGATGATTGTTATCAACATCCTCATAATCCTTAGATGAGAGACACTGAATTGCTGAGAATCAAAGAATTTCAACAATCCTTATGATAGATGGATATTTGACTATATTTTTACACCCATATTTGATGTATTTTTCTTGATATTTTATACTTTTATTGCATACTTGGTACTTAATCCTCTCTAAGTTTGTTTATAGAGCATAGTTTCCTTCATGGCAGAAATTGAAGATTTGAAGTGTAGAAAGGATGCATGCTCGTGTATCTTCACAATTCTTTTAGTTTTTGATTATGCACAACTATGCTTCTCCCCAAAACCCTAAATTTCAATATAAAGGGCACATTTAAAGAAAAAAGGGCAAGAGTAGTAGGAGGAGATAGTGGGGAGGTGATTCTAGACATGGAACTCGTTCTCTAGGTGTAATTTTGGTCCAGAGAAATGGAAAACGTGAAGAAATCATCGAAAGATCCATCGAAATGCAAGATCAAGCCTTTACATCACAAAAACATTCGATAGAAGACAATCAGGGAGATTTAAAATTATGAACTCATTATTTTCTATTAATATTTCTATTTCTGCGTGTTTGATTTCTTATTCGGTCATGTATAATTAAACGTTCAGCTAGTATTTAAGTTAGATGAACCTTATGCTAATACTTTGACATGATTTGATTCTTTTATTAATTTGATTGGTTTGATTGATTGTTGAGATCTAATTACTTGTTCTTATAGATAATTTAATGGAATGCCTTGCCGAATTTAAAGCTAGTCGATGTAAATTTGAAGAACGAGTTTCTTCACCTGAATATCTTGAGCATAACGAAGAACACTATTTGAACCTATTAGCACAATAGAGTGAAGAAAGATGACAGTTAGCTTAATGAATGAAGACGCATTCCAAGAAAATGAGGAGGTAGTTGTTGCTATTATAGAGGAGGACGAAAATATGACAGAGGCAACAGAAATAGAAGAAGAAAAAATCTCCATCCATGAAGAGAAAGTAGAGGAGTGGCAGACGAGAATTGAAGAAGATGAGCTAGAAGCCTTTGTCCAGGAAGAAAAGAAGAAGAAGAAGAGTGGATAGAGGTGGTTGAGCAAGAACTGGTGGAGGAACCAAGTAAGGAAACTACTGATGAGGTGTTGGAAGTGACCTTAAGTATAGAGGGTTCCCATTTTCTCAAAGAAAAACTGTTCGAGCTATCTGATGATACAAGGAGTTTTGTTATTCCCAACATTTTTTTCATTAAAAAAGGCTTTAATGGAGTCTATTAGTTTTATTAATCTATTCAATTATGCCCTTATAATTATCTTGTATTGGGTGACTTACTTACAGGCTATGAAACTTTTATGCGGAGAAATGGGTGGAAGCCAGCTACTTATTATGGATCCAAAATGAAGTTGAGCATAAAGGGTACGTCGAGCTAACGACATTAAGCAAACACTGCTTGGGAGGTAACCCATGAATTAGAATAGGTTTCATATTTATTTTGTTTGATTCTATTTTGTGTCTTAGTATAGGATTTTATTTTATATTATGTTATTTCTTTTGTTTCCTTTTATCATTTTCTTGTATATTTTGCAAGGATGTTAGTCTCATATTGGATGGATCCAAATCAGAAATCGTCATATAGGAAAGTACCAACTCAACCCTATCACTCATTATTCATGTTTTTATTATGTACATTAAGGACAATATACAAGTTTAAGTGTGGGGAAATGGTTAATGATTTTAATGTTTTCTTTAAGCTTATTATAATCCTGATTATAAATCTTATTAACTAATATTATGAGTTAGTTCAATCTATCCATTAATACAGTGTTTCATTTTTTAATATTGTTTTAAATTGGTATACAAATGAATGATGGTTAGAATAAAATTAGTTTTTTAATTCATATTTTTCGTAATCATTGAAATAATCAAGTTGAATGAAATTGCATATTATTTACACAAATTGCATATTATTTACACACATATATACCCATCTTTTTCGCGAGCTTTTAAGTCTTTTAAAGCTCCTGTTATTCGTTCATATGTGTGATATCATATATAGTAGGATAATTCTAGAACTTGCTTTTATTATGTATATTGAGACCATATTTGTTAAATTAGAAGTATTGATATGATGAAGGAACTTAGATTCACCAATTTGCTTTAGGCTATTTCTTTGAAATCAACATATCCTAAAATTTACTTTTAAGAATAACCAAGTTGAGTCTTAACCTTTTTCGTTAATTAAACCCACATATTAACCTTTATCCTATTTTTCTTTAAAGACCTGTTTATTGCTTTGAGCCTTGAAAGTTGTTTACATTATTTACTCGCTGAGACTTGAAATTTGTGAAAGGCCCAATAGTTGTTGAATAGTGGTACTGATTGTATTATTGAAAACAAGAGAAAAAAAGAAGAAAAGAAAAGAAGAAAGAAAAAATCGATCGTAAAAAGAAAGAAACAATAAGTATATAATACCATTATTTTTGTAATGAAAAGACCTCTGTGTATTGTGAATAAGTATTATGTAATGTTCCTTTTAGTAAATTTCCTTCAAATCAACCTTCTTATTATCCCAGTCATACTATACCTAAGCCCCGTTATAACTGGTATAAAGACCATTGGATTTTTGTCTTTAGTTTATACATAAGTGGTGGAGATGTGATTTTATTTCAAGCTTATGGTAAGAGTTCTGCTATGCATTAATTGGGACTTTTGATACCTTTCGCCCTAAACACTTTTGTGCATTAGGTGAAATCTTAGTGAGGGAGTGAAGATATATGATTTTGATTTCAATACGATTATTGATATAATTAATATTGTTATTGCTTGAGAAGTTAATTTTAGGATAACTTGACTCTACTTATATGTTAATTTGATTCAATCGGATATGATGATGTATAGTATGAATGGACAGATTGAGATTAATGATGCGTTAATGTTGTAAAAATTATAATTTTGATTATGGTTTGCTTAAGGACAAGCAAAAGCTTAAGTGTGGGGATGTTTATATTTGATTATATTTTTACACCCATATTTGATATTTTTCTTGATATTTTATACTTTTATTGTATATTTGGCACTTAATCCTCTCTAAGTGTGTTTACAAAGCATAATTGCCTTCATGGATTAAAAGGGGAAAATTTCAGATGAGTTCACGGAAGAAATTGAAGATTGGAAGTGTAGAAAGGATGCACGGCCATGCACTTCCGTAAGCCCCTTCATCTTCATGATTCTTGTAATTTTTGGTTATGCACTATCTGATGCACAAACATGGATCTCCCTATAACTCTAAATTTTAATATAAAGGATCTGTTTAAGGGAAAAGGGCGTGAGTGGTTGAAGGGGATAGTGGGGAGGTGACTCCAAACGCGGAACTCATTCTCTAGGTGTAATTTTGGTCCAGAGAAGTGAAAAACATGAAGAAATCATCCAAAGATCCATCAAATTGCAACATCAAGCCTCTATATTGCAAGAACATTCGATAGAAGACAATCAAGGAGAGTTAGAATTATGAACCCATTATTTTCTATTCGTATTTCTATTTATGTGTGTTTGATTTCTTATTCAATCATGTATAATTAAACGTTCAGTTAGTATTTAGGTTAGATGAATCTTATGTTAATACTTTGATAAGATTTGATTATTTTATTAATGTGATTGATTTGATTGATTGTTGCGATCCAATTACTTATTTTATTTATGTTCTAGTAATCCATAATATTATACCATAATTTGATCCCATACGTAGCGATTGAGAAATCCTACGTT
This sequence comes from Erythroxylum haughtii, assembly GCA_025504935.2. NCBI lineage: Eukaryota > Viridiplantae > Streptophyta > Magnoliopsida > Malpighiales > Erythroxylaceae > Erythroxylum > Erythroxylum haughtii. The sequence continues at coordinate 4,387,196 of JANSVB020000082.1, forward strand.
GAATAGATCCACGGTAATTGGAAGAAGTTGATTGCAACTGTAGAGATAGGATTATATAAATCTTCTAGATTAGGGTCAAACCTAATAGAGGTATTCATAAAACACTAATGCAATCCTATAGAATTTAACTAGAGTAATTCGGTTAGAAACCTTAGGATTAGTTGTTAGTAAACTCAAGGTCAACTACTAGCGTACCATAGGAGTCTCCATAATCTAATAAATCAATAAAACAATTGTATAATAAAAAAAGTCACTATGTTAAGGATTTAAAGGATTCAAAACCTAGATACTAATTCTTGATATCGATAATTTCCTAAATGCTACCTTAATTCTCTTTTCAATTTCATTACCTATTTTAGTTTACTTACCTTAGTTTTAGTTTGTTTTCATTAAAAATCTAAAATCAATCCTTATGCTAGATAATAGGGGAAGGGTAATTACTAGTACTCATCATCTTGGTGACATCGACCCGTACTTACTGGTACTAGCTACAGCTATGACGTGCACTTACAATTATTACATAATTGAACAACTCACAAAATAGGCCAATCACCTTATTTTTGCATCAGTTTATTCTATAACAAAAGGCTAGAGTGGAATGGTCGAAAGATGGGGATCAAAACATAAAATATTTCTATGCTTCTCTTTTAGTAAGATGAAATAGCAACAAAATTATGGAGCTCAAGGATGCAAATGGAGTCTCTCACTCAAACCAATATGCCCTACTGAATATCACCAGAAATTTCTTTAAACAACTATTGGGAACTTTAGATCAGTCCAGTCAATTATTTGATATGAAGAGATTCCTTGATTTCCCTTTAAGCCAGAATATTAAGGACTTCTTGATAGCCCATTTTTTGGATAATGACATAAAATAAGTCCTTTTCAATTTAAGTCCTTCAAAGGCTCCAGATAAGACCTAGGATATTACTAATGAGTTGTTTAGGACGCTTTGGCTTTTTGTAAGATGTTGAGAGAGATCAACCACACTTTCATCTGTCTTTTTAGTCAAATCCCTCCTTTCTGATTGATTATGGACCCATTTCCTATTGTAATACCATTTACAAGGTAATTGTAATCTTTTTGCTAACAGAATGAAAAAAAGCCTTGCTAGAGATTGTCAACCCAACCTAACTCAAGGAGTATGCACAGAGGGCAAATCCATTGGAGACAACATTATTCTCATACAAGAACTCTTAAAAGACTACTAGTTGGGCAAGAACATAAAAAGATGCATATGGGAAATAGACTTATGTAAGGCTTTTAACTCTGTCAGTTGGTCATTCATTCAAGATGCCTTAATGCTCTTGAATTCCCTCTATAATTCTTGTAAATGGCGTTCTAACTAATCCATTGATATGTGTAAGAGGGAGCAGGCAGGGGACCACCTCTCCCTATATATCTTCATTTTGGTTATGGAAGGATTATCTAGATTTTTTGAGAAGTTGATAAAGCATAACGGTAGGTTCCATTATCATCACAAATGCAGCATTCAAAAACTTACTCATTTAATGTTTGTTGATGACCTTTTGCTACTGTCTAGGGCTGATGAGTTCTCTGTCAACATAATTCAAGACATTATAAAAGGATTCTCTAATTGGTCTGGATTAAAGCTTGACACTCATAAGAGTAGTTTCTACTGTTCCTCAAATGTCAACAATCTTCTAATCTTGTGAGATCACTGGGAATGGAGTTAAATACAACTCAATTTAAATACCTGTGAGTTCCAATTTCTTATGCTAAACTCACATATTTCGATTGCAATCCTCTTCTGGAGAAATATAGATCTAAAAAATTAACTTGGAAAAACAGATTTATATCCATGGCTGTTCGAGTTACCCTAATAATTTTTGTTCCTAGCAATTTGCATATCCACTGGATCAACCATTTGATTTCTCCAAAAAGACTAATTAAGGAGTTAGACAGAACAATGAAATCTTTCCTTTGGTTTGGCTCCATAGAAAATGCTAAGAAGGAAAAATTGAACTGGGAGGAGGTTATAATTCCAAAAAAAAAATATGGAGGTTTAGGAATTATCTCTACCAACATTATGAAACAATTACTACTTTGTAAGAAAATTTGGAAGACTCCATGTTGGCAAAAATGCTATTTGGATTAAGTGGATCCATGAAGCATAACTAAACACTCATAGCTTCTTGCAGTTACCTATGATCAGGGGTTGTTCTTAGATATTCACACAAATGCTAAAAACTAGAGAGCTCATCAACCTTTAGATTTATCACAACTTGGGACAAGGAGACAATATATGGTTGTGGTATAATAACTGGACTGATTTCAGTCCATTAATACAAAGGGTTGAATTAGCTTACTTCAGAAGTAAAATACCTCTTAATGCCAGAGTCTCATCATTTATTTTTGAAAGGGGATGGTCTGGTAACTTTAGAGGGTCTAACCAAATATGTCAATACTTCCCAATGATCAATAACAGTTGTAGTGTTGACAAGATTGTATGGAAACTGAAACCTAAGGGTTTATTCACTAACAAATCTTGCTATAGTATCATCCAAGCTAAATATCCAATAGTGCCATGGTCCAAACTACTTTTGGAAGAATATTCTAACCCAAAGCCTCAATGATCACTTGATTAGGCATTAAAAACTGTTTCAAGTACTAAAAATATATAGCTTGTAAGCCATGATCCAACCTGTGAGTTATGCAAGCTATCAGCTAGAGATAGGAATCATCTTTTCTTAAATTACACATATTCAAAAGCTATGTGGAGTCAATTGCTTTATAAGCTGGAAGCCTACTACACTTCTTATGACTAGAGCGCCATATTGAATTGGATTATTCGAGTTTCCAAACAGTAGAAGAAGGACGGCAAGCTATTTAAAGCAACATTTAGAATCACAACTTACAACCTATGAAAGGAGAGAACCAGAAAGCTCTACTCAAGGGAGAACACAAGCAAATATCAACTGGCAGAGAACATTATCAACGAAATCAGAGCTCTTGTAATAGCAAAGGAAGCAACACATGAATTATCAACAAGAATGAAGTTTAGATGGAATTTTTAACTTAATTTGCTCTGAATTATATGTAATGTAACTTTTTGTGCTTACACATTGTAATGTAGGCTTTTGTTGATTTCCTGAAGAGAGATCTCATTGTAATATTGTAAATAGTTTGACTATAGTTAATGAAAATTACTTCAATTAAAAAAAAGGAATATTAAGATTGAAATCTCTAGCTTATAGTAAAAATAAATCTTCAATATAAAAAATTATTCAAGAATGTGAGGAAATAATAATAAGAGACATAGAAAAGAAATCAAATATTAAAATAATTTTAAGATTACAGTAAGAGATATTTAAAAAGAAAAGGAAAATTAATTTTGCAACACAATTTATAAAACAAAATGTATCAATGAAACAAAATGATTATGAATTCCTTTGTAAAATAACTATAGGATTAATACAAATACTCCTGAAAATCTTTTAAATAGGTTAAGGTTAAATAATTTTTCAATAATTAATTAAGATATTATAGACAAAATATAAATTTGTAGACTCTCTACTTGGTACTGTATAATCAAATATATGTGAAGGATAAATATTTTAATTCTTATTCTAATTTTCTCTAAAAAATAAAGATGTCGTAGATATTTTATCAGTAGATATTAAAACTTTAGAACTTGAAGCTCTTAAAATTCAACTTTAAATACATAATTTATCATAAGGTAGTGACCAATACAAATTATTTATGAGATAAGAATGTTAAAACTCTCAAGTTTCATGCTAATACTGAAAAGGCACAAGTAGTTGTTCCCATAATTATAAAATAACATATGGTTAAACTACCGCAAAATGGAAATTAAAAATTACTAGACAATTAGAAAATCAAACAAATTGATAACAATATATGATATGGAGAAAGATAACTAGAGTTAAAGTTTACAAAAGATATAATTATTAAAATAGAATAAAAATAGAATATTAAAAATTTGTCTTCGAGAATTTAGTACGCAACATGTTCTAGAACATCAACATCTATTTTAGAATTTGAGCATAAAAGATTTGCATGTCAAAATAAGTCATATACTTCATTAGTAACAGAAGAAATATGGACATTTAAAAATAAGAAATCAACATTGCTTACATTTTCATATTTTATGAGTATCTTAAAAACTTCTCCTAAGAATAATTATAAATTATTAAAAAAAGATAATATTTTTAATGTAATAAAGTTAAAAAGAATAAAAATAAGACAAACCTATACATAAAAAGAACAAAAAGAAAAATTTAAAGTTATATAATATAAGTTAATAGAAACTTTGTTACGAATATGTTTACTTCGATTGTCGATAATGTAATACAGAATCTTTTAAATGATTCAAATTTTCTAAATATTCTCTTAATTTATTATGAATAAATATTAGATCATAGATGGAAAAATAATAGAAATCATTCATCTACCCTTGACTAAGACAAATTTGGACAATTGTTTTTGAATTATACTGCTCAAGACAATCTCTCTAGTAGACAAAGATAAGCTAATAGATTTGGAAATTTTAAACAATGTAAACTTATGTTTACAGAATTTATGAAAACAAAAACAAATATGACAACATATTAGACCAAAATCTTATTAGAAACAATTTTTATAAAACAATTTATTCTTCAAACTATTTTATAGAAAAGAAAAGAAAATATATATGATAAATACAATAAAAGTTCTATATTTCTATTTAGGATCAGATTAAGATATGATAAGAGAATTGGTCTATATATAGGATGGTCTTAATTTAACACAATAACGACATAAAAGAAATTGGATATTGTAAGCTCTTCATTTTTTATTTTTTGTTATTATTATTTTTTGGAAAGTAAATGAATTAACAAAAAAAATTCAAAAGGGATAAAAGGTAGTATCCAGTTACGACAAGATTAAATATTACTAGTAAACTAGAAGTATAGATGGCACTAAAGCCTAATCTTAAAGTAGAACAAAATCTTAAGGACATTTGATAAGCAAATATAGATAAAGCTTTTTTGTCCAAAAGAATGCAAGTTCCTCTATGGAAATGGAGCTTTAGGCTTTGAGTTCTAAGTTGCCCTTAAAATTTTCTGCATCATTATGTCTAAGCTTATTATTAAACAATTCTCTTAGGGATTGAAAAATGAGATGAAATCGAGGTAAGTTATAAATAATAGTCATTCCTGTACTTACTTTATTAGCCAATGCTTTTGATGCCATTATTTCCCTAATCCATTTAAACAAAAGAATTCTGGTTGACCATTTATGTATTCTTAAATATTCTTTGGTTCCTCCCACTTTGTATGGTATAAATTGAATAACAAAAATCAAACTTGAATTAATAGAAGCATTATTTATTGTGGTTTTATAAATTTTAAGCCCAAGATATTATGTTATTTGAGTCATTCCTATTGCAACATGCACTACAAATTTGTTTAAATTTTGCCTTAAAGTATTGAGGTAAATTGGCAATTGACATATAAGTGATTTATTATTTCAATTTCCTAATTATATAAAATATAAGTTTTTTTAGTAGAGCTGAATGTAAGTTTGTCCTTTCTTGTAAGCTTGTTCTTAACATCTTGTCATAAGATGAAGATGATTAAAGCTCCATACTAGTTTATGCTATGGCACATACTATTATGCCTTTATAAAGAGCTCTAAACATGATTGGTTTATGGAGGTTAGAGATTTGGAAATTAAAAAATGCTTTTTTAAAACAATCGTAGCTCTATGTCTTTAGTTTAATTTGAAATAAGAGGCATCTCATTCTGAGCTCTATAGCTCAAGATATGATTAAAATACCAAAGTATGTTCGGTAAAATAAACAATTCACGCTCTTCCAACCGAATCCCTCACTTTCTTTCCATTAATCTTTTTTGAATCAAAGCCTAAGGCTACCAATTTTTTTTACAAAGATAGAGAATTCTGTTAGGAATCTATTGGATTAAAAATCAAGTCATTTGGATGTCGAACAACAAAGTTATGGCCAAAAGAATCAAACATGTTTAGAGTTAGAAAACATTTCGCATGCGATCACAAGGAATAGAGGTACGATCGCTAGGAATGAAGGTGCAATCGTGAGAATAAAGGTGCGATCGCGAGAAATGAAGGTGCAATCATGAGAGTGCTTGGTACAACCATGGGAGTTCCTGGTGCGATCGCGACTGAAGCTGTCCCGCATATACATCCTCTACAGCATCACTACTTTTAATGATCATATCTCTCAACTCTGATATTCAAAAATTTAATACTATATATCGTTGGAAAGCTAGAAAGATAAGATAAAAATTTCAAGAAGACAACTTTCCCATTCGGTTGTCGGCCGAAAATGTATGGAGTTCTGGAAACTAGCATCTATCCCGTTGGCG
>JANSVB020000083.1:18307-30033 GCA_025504935.2 Erythroxylum haughtii
GAAGGAAAAAGAGAAAGAGGAGGAATCAAAAGAGAAAGTGGTCAAAGAGTACAAACTGAAAACTCCGTACTTAAGCAGACTTATGAGAGATAGAAAGAAAGACAATATTGGTAAGTTTTTAGACTTTTTTAAACAATTAAATATTAAAAAAATTTATTAAAGATCTTTCATATACGTCCAAATAGTATAAGTATTTAAAGTATCTTCTTTCTAACAAAAAGAGACTCATGGAGTTATCAATGGTTATTCTTTGTGGGGGGTATTATGTCATCTTATGGAATAGACTACTTTAGAAAATCAAGGATCTAGGAAGTTTGAGGAGGGATCGAAAGAGAAAGTGGTCAAAGAGTACAAACTGAAAACTCCGTACTTAAGCAGACTTATGAGAGATAGAAAGAAAGAAAATATTGGTAAGTTTTTAGACTTTTTTAAATAATTAAATATTTAAAAATTTTATTAAAGATCTTTCATATACGTCCAAACAGTATAAGTTTTTAAAGTATCTTCTTTCTAACAAAAAGAGACTCGAGGAGTTATCAATGGTTATTCTTTATGAGGAGTATTATGCCATCTTATGGAATAGAGTACTTTATAAAATCAAGGATGTAGGAAGGTTGAGGAGGAATCAAAAGAGACAGTGGTCAAAGAGTACAAACTGAAAACTCCGTACTTAAGCAAACTTATGAGAGATAGAAAGAAAGAAAACATTGGTAAGTTTTTAGACTTTTTTAAACAATTAAATGTTAACAAATTTTATTAAAGATCTTTCACATACGTCAAAATAGTATAAGTATTTAAAGTATCTCCTTTCTAACAAAAAGAGACTCGAGGAGTTATCAATAGTTATTCTTTATGAGGAGTATTATGCCATCTTATGGAATAGACTACTTTAGAAAATCAAGGATCTTGGAAGTTTTATTATCCCTTATAATATCAGTAGTTTTTTAATTGGAAGGATATTAGTGAACTTAAAAGTTAGTATTAACTTTATGCCATATTACATGTTTAAAAATTTAAAAGTTAAGTGAATCTAAAGTAATTAGGATGATCATTTAATTAGTAAATAGTTCAATTAAGTATCTTAGAGGTATTAGAAGATGTTTTAGTTTTTTTTTATCTTTCTTGTTAATTTTATGATTATGGATATAAAAGATGATGCAGAGGTTCTGTCTTAGGACAACCTTTCCTCACTGCTACTAAAGCCATAATAAATGTGCGTAACGTGAGATTAATCCTAAAGGTAGGATATAACAAGAAAATGTTAAATATATCATTAGCCATAAAAAAAACCCCTTTTTTAAAGATGATACTTCTTTCTATATAGATGTGATTGACATTGAAATTTCTTATTTGGTGTAGAAAATAATCACATATGATAGAAAATAATCGTACATATGATGCATTGAAGACATGTAATTTATGACTAAGAAAGGAATATAAGAATATCCAAAAGCTCAATGCAATTACTGTGGAAAAGAATTTTTTAATATAATTATAAATAGTGCGTCTCACTTACTTCATCATTTAGAAAAATATCCAATGAAAAATTATAATGATATAAGACAATATGTGATTGGAAATTAAATCATATTCTAATGGTATTATTGCAATAAAAATATGAAATATGATCATAATAAATTTTTTGGGTAATTAATATGAAATTTTTATGGTAAGCTGCCTTTTATGTTTATTGCATTGCTTGTATTTTGATATATGATGAGCCTTACTTCTTACTCAATATATCAACTAATTAGTAGGGTTACTTGTAAGTATGATACAATGTCTTTTATTGATCCAGAATTAGAATCAATACATAAAGAGTTGCTTAAATTTCCTACTTATATTTACTTGAATTTGATAATTGGAAGAATGAAGTATCAAAAGGATGAAATCACATGCATTACTACTCATTTTATTTATAACAAGTGGAAGTTGTAGAAAAGGATAATTCTTTTTAAGTTGTTAAAACTTCCTTTTGATAAATTATTGCTTGTGAATGAAGTAGCTCTTTATTTGGCTTAATAGAAGGTAGATAAAAAGATTTTATCAATATTAATAAATAGTGCTTCTTACAATGATAATGTTATAAAGTTTCTCAAGTTTCACCTTCCTGTAAGTAGTTCTTTATTTTTCAATAGGAAAAATTTTCAAGTTAGAAGTTCATGTCACATTCTAAATCTTATTATGCACATAGGACTATAAATGATTTATGATTATGTTGCTAAAATTTGAATAGATTTAAGAATTTGCATAAGTTTATTCCAAAACTTAAGAAGTTTTTTAAGATAGCTTGTAAAAGTTTTCATTTGAATATAATAAAGAAACTAAGAACTAATATATATGTAAGGTGAAATTGTACAATATTATGATTGATTGTGCTTTATATTATAAGTATATTTTATTTTATTTAGCGTAATTAGATGAAGAGTTCTTTAGTTTTTCAATTACTGATAAGGGATGGCATAAAGTGAGACTTCCTCAAAATCTGTTACAAGTCTTTTATGACTTAGTATTGTTCTTTTTTTATTCAAATTATCTAACATCAAATGTTCACTTTGAAGGTATATGAAAATTTTAAAAATATTTAAAAGATGTTACAAGAAAAACTTATGTATTTATGGCTTGTATGATCTATAAGAATAGAAGAAATTGGACAAGTATTGGTCAAAGTATTGTTTGTTATTATCATGTGCCACTATTTTGGACCCTCATTATAAATTGGCTTATCTTCACTTTTGCTAGTTTGTACTTTATAATAATTTGACTACATCTAATTTTACTACACAAGTGAAAAAGACCATACTTATTATGCTTGAGTGTTACAAAAGTAATGGACAAGATAATGTCACTTAAAATGTTGAATCTTCTTATAGTTTAAATGATATTAAACCAAGTAAGAGTTCTAAAAATATATGATTATAAAGAGTATTTGAAGTCAATGTTAAATCCCAAACTTAAGCAACTTGAATTAAATATTTATTTGAAAGAGCATTTTATAGATCTAGATAATAACATTGATATATTAGAATATTGGAATGTGGCTTCTAAAAGATTTTGCACCTTGGGAATGTTGACTAGAGATCTTTTGGCTATTTATATTTCTATAGCACCTTTAGAATCTACATTTAGTTTAGCTAAAAAATGGTAAGTTCATCTCACATTTCACTCAATCAAAATACAATAGAATCTCTCATTACTTTTGGGAGTTGGACGACCACAAAAGGACTTGTTTTAAGTAATTTATTTCATATAACTAGGTATGATTTTTTAATTTTTAAATTATTGATTATATTTAAATTATTTATCATAAAAAATGATATTTCTTTGAATGATGACAATAGCTAAAAAGATGATAATGTTAAAGAACTTTCATTTACTTTACTATAATTTTTATAAAAATCATTTTATATTTTATTAAAATCCAAAAAAGCACTCATTAGGAGGCGACCCAATAATTCCAACTTTTATTTTATTTTACTTTACTGTCTTCATTTTTATGTTCTTAATTAATGTGTAATTTTGTTTGTATGTAAATTTTTAAGGGATTTTTCTAGAGTTTTATGTCATTAAACTTGTATGGAATTAGAAGAGACTTCTCAGCCTTAATTACCTCATTTGACTAAGTTTAATATCTTAATTGTTTGAAATTAGGAATAATGTCATATTTAAGTGTGAATTGGGTTGAAATTTCTTTATTTTCATTTTGTTGGTTTAATTAACATATTTTCTCTATTAAATTTTTAGTTTGATATGTGTTTATAATGTATTTTTGTATTATTATATGTTAATTAATTAATAAATATTATGTTTAACGATTCAAAGTTTATAGGGAAAAAGATTTGGTAGAAATAACATGAAAAATAAAGTTGAAGTAGGAAGTGAAGGTTACAGAAGAAAACCAACTCTAGTCTACAGGATGAGATAGGTGTTAGTGCTAACACAATGTAAAAGAGTGTCAAAAAATTAGTATCGGTAATTGGTGTTAATTTATGAGTAAACAAAACTCTAAGAAAGCATAACAAAACTAGCATTATTGTTGTAATGTGTATGATGTTATTCCCGTTATGGACTCTAACAAAATAAAAGCTAGACTCAAAAAATTTCAGCCTAAAGCCCCGATTCCTTCTTTTTTTTTATCACAACCTAACATATACAATGCATCCTTTGTTATCCAAATCTCATGTTTTAAAAATTATGTGACCTTCCAAACACAAAGTCCTTCTTTAAAACATAAAACCTATATCTTAAAACATAAATAATCTCTATTCATTGAATTCATACAATTAGAATGTGCAAATTAGGGATTTTTCTTTTAAGAAGTTTTGGGAAATATTGGACACATATCTTAGGTTATACATTATCTAACTAAGTTATTTCTAATTTCATGCTAATAGTATAATGAAGATGAGTATTAGCCTATTAAGTGTGAAAATTTATGGATTGAGTTATCCTATTGTGGAATTGTGAATTATATTAACTTGGAATTGTGGAGTTTGTATTGATTAATGATTATTATGCTATAGTTTTTTTACATTATGTTGATTGTTTGAAGTATGGAAGTGGTGTTGTGTGTTGAACTTATGGAGTGAAGTTTGTGAAGGGTGGTGAAGTGTTTGCATATTTGATTATATATACTTAAATGATGACTCCAAGACTTAATACAAAGACTAGGAATCATATTCCTTCTTCTTTTCTTAACACCACCCCCTCTGGAGGTCATTATGAGGTTTACTAATTAGTAGAACAAGAAATGTTACAATAAGTGGATCACTAGTAATATGGTTATGAAAAGACCATAATTTTGGATATCGATAGGTTTTTGAGATTTATAACGTGTTCTAAAATTTACATTAGGATCATTTGTTAAGTTTATGAGGAGATTATTACCTAGAGGTGGTAAAAGAGTCATCAACATTAAGGAGAAAGTTACAAAATCCTTAGACATATACGTATATATTTAAGGCATTAAGGTATTAATTACAAAGGAAACAATTAAGGAGCATCTTAGGCTACCATCAGATGATAGGAGGTTGAGCTTTCAAAGTAAGATGCTATTAAGATATGATGAGTAGAACCAGAGAGATGCATTGTATAGATTTGAATTTAGGATCACCTATTCTACTAAATAGATGCACTTCTTATATAAGCACCTATATAACCATAACTAGTGCCTTATACAGTAAACCATAATGTATTACTTCAATCTAGTGGATTGAACCAAGTTTGGACTAAATATTCATACCTTATGAATTTTATTATGAACGATTTAGGTAAGGCTCCACCAATCCCACTTTCATCAATACTATTGCAAGCCATTAGAAATGTGGTTTGACATATGTCACAAGATAAAAAATTTTATGTCCTTAATGGTAATTAGTTAGTTGTTAAAAAGGTAAAGGGTTAACCTCTCTAATGTTGAGGTTGTGAAGACGAGAGAGGTAAACTACAATAATGATGAATGGATATGGTTCTTTAGTTATATTTAAGACAACAATAAGTAGATTAACCCACACAAGCTTGATAAAGCATATCTAAATAACCTAGGATACAAGGAAAGGAAAAATAATGATGATGAAGATGTTGAAGAGCAAGAGAGGAAATTAGGATTGCTAGCCCAAAAAGGATAGTGATATAGCAACTGACATCATCTATTGATCAACCTTAAGGAGAACTTATGGGTCTACATGCCACGCTAGGTTCTATATGGGCCTATCTACAATGCTTTCCCCCTAAATGATAACCTATATACACACATATATGTAACTAGGTTTAGGTTCTTTTATGATTATTAAATTGTGTAGTGTATAGATATTTTTTTTAAAATTAACCGATGTAGGAGAATAAACACCTTAGATGTAAAGAACAAAATTATCCTAGATTACTATAATAATAAAAAGATTAACTAGGTATAATGAGTTTGATTAGATTGAATTGTTAATTGATAATTTTCAAATTATTGATATTTGATTGAATTATCTTTTGATAATTTATCTTGTTATTCATGCTCTGTGCTATCAATATAGGTTTTCCCATTTTATATTTTATTAATCAAAATCCATCAGTTTCATTCTTTCGTTACTTTAGTGTACACTAGTTTGTAGCTATATATATTGTTTTAATCTACAACACTTTCTAGAAGGATCAACTTCACTTACCATTATATAGCTTATCAATTATATGTACACTTGCCTTAATTATGGGTAACAAATTAGTATTAAAAAATTGATAAAGATAAAATGCACATTAGTAATGCATGGATTTTAAGATTTTTAAAATAGATATGAAAGTGTATTTTTGAAGGGTTTTGTTCAAGAAGAAGTTTTTGTTGATTAACCTCCTGATTTTGAATTACATGTTTAAAGCTTTATATGGCATGAAACATGCTCTTAAAGCTTTGTATGAAAGATTTAAGTGAAATTATTTTAGAAAATTTAATTTTACAGAATGAAAGGTTGATAGAACACTTTACCATAAAAAAGTATGACAATCTTGTTGTTTAAAATTATTTGACCTAATTTTTGGTACTAATAATGAAAGGTTATATAAGGAATCTTTTAAGAGTATTGGTTAAGAATTTGAGATGAGCATGAGGAGAAAACTCAAGTTCTTTGTTAGACTTTAACTTAGGAAAATGAAGGAGGTAATCTTCATCAATTAAGTAAAGATGACGAGAGCAAACCTAATAATGTACAGTTTTACCTAGGTATAATATATAGTTTGCATTACCTTACCATAATTAGGCCTAATATCATGTTTAGTGGTTTTTAATTAAATATCGTATTGGAAATTGGAAACTGGAATATCAAGCTTGGGTTTGTTGACACATTATATTAATTTGTTGGCATATTCACTAAACTACCAAGTGAGGATATGTTTTACATAATTGGGATGGAGTTAAACATGATTGAAGCATATTAAATGTGAATCTGTATATTTTAACTACACGTAAAATTAATGTGTTTATTAGGCCAACATAACAAGTTTGTATTTTAATTATAATTTTCTAACCATTGTTTGACTGGATGCCTCTTTAGGTCGACACAAATGTTCTTGATTTCTCTTTCTAGAATGCTTAAGTTCCCATAAATTTGGATAATAGTCACTAAACCCTTTTCTAACTAGACATAATATCTATATAGACCAAAGTATATTTGCTAATAAATACTCACAAGAATAAGTTATAAGCTATTGATTGTTACCTAATACCATGAAAAGCATTAGGTAACAATTTTGGCCATACTAATTAATTGGAAGTTTTTGAACATACGGAAGATAGTTTTTGTGTCTAGGGTTCCAATAATTGTGGAGTTTTGGTTCAACTTCAACCACATAATAAATTGTAAAAAAAAGAATAAAGATAGATATATCCAGGAATACGTGTGTAGGCAGATAAATGAGGCCCCAAATAGATAAGTTATGGAGAGGTAAGTTATATAAGTATATATATAAATAAGTTATGTAGAGATGAAATGAACCAAAACAAAAACGACTTTATTCCCAGTAGGAAAATATAAAAGCAACATTACTTGAAACTGCATAAAAAAAGTAATTAAAAGCTCTAAAAAGAAAAGGTAGTGCCAACAACGATCTATATCACTTGGCTTTACGCGTAACGCGTCCGTTAAAGACAACACTTTTTTTTGTCCCTTTTTTTTTTTTGGTTCATAGCTACTTTACTGTAAATGTAATAATAAAAGATACTGAAAGTCAATAATGGAAGACATAAACATTGTACTCCACCACAGCATCTCCAGTTTTAGAATCAAGAACGCGGGTTCTTGCCTGAGCATAGCCATTGGCGAACCGAAACAGACCGCTGCCCCCAACTATGGGCATCTCTCTCACGGTGGAGAGCACGCTGTTGCGACCCAACACGCTAAGTGTGCTGCCATTATACTTCCCCTCCACGAAAGCAAAGTTCAAAACCATTAACAGACCAATTTCATTGAGTGAAGCAGATGCATACATACCCTGCGCCCTGCCTACAAGTTTAGTACTCATTTCAAGACCAGCAGTCAGAGGATCGTCAATCATGGCTACCATACCAAACCCGGTTAGGGACGTGTTTGTCATGGCTGCTTCGGCAACTTGGACCGCCGTCGGGTTTCTTCCGCTGACGATGTCGTGGAAGTAGAAGTGAAGGTGGCTTAACTTTTGTCTCTGCAGGCCTAGCTTTGTCGGAGAAATGTGTTTTGAGAAGGTGTAAGACTCGGCCTTTGAAATGTTATGTAATAGCATCAAGATTGTGAAGATGATTAGGAAGGTTGAAGCAAGGTTACGGAGAATTTTGGCCATACTAATTAATTGGAAATTTGTGAACATAAAGAGGATAGTTTTTGTGTCTAGGGTTTCAGTAATTGTGGAGTTATATAGAGTGGCCAACCTTTATGCCATTGTTTGTTTGTGTCACATTAGTTCTCTTTCTTTTTGATTCTTTTTGTGTCGGGATAATATATTATATGTTCTTAATAAGTCAACAGTTCAAAATATTGACTTTGGAAGATATCATTTACATAAAAAGCTTCCAATTTCACATCACTTCACCCTTATTTGTATCGTACGATGTATTTGTATTTTGTCTACAGAGATAATTACGGTTTCAAGTGAAATAAACTGTAAAAGTTGGTAAGTAAAATCATTCAAAAAAAATTCCAACAGTTTTGAATTTTTTTAGGTAGTACTTTCTCGGAAATTTCATTAGCTTTGTAAATTGTAACTGCACTGGCAAACGATGGCTCTACAAACCACCATAGTGATACTCATTGTGTACAAGATCCTTCCCTGGCAATAATGCCAGTTAGTGTTTTATATTTAATTTTTTTATAATTACAAACCACTGTAGTAGTACTCATTGTGTACAAGATCCTTCCCTGGCATGAATGCGCCGGTTAATGTTTTATATTTAATTTTGTATAATTACTCATATAGTTATAATTTTAGCAATATAGTTATTTAAGAGCATTATATATATATATCCAAAAATATATGATAAAGTCAAGAGATGAATATACATTGCAAATAAAATTATAATTATAAGATTCATATTACATCATTGTATTATCCCTAAATTTTTAAATCACTGTTCCATTAATACTAGACACTAATGGAGTGTAAAAGTACTGGTATATTTTATTTTTCATAAACTAAAAGAATTCGTTGATAAGTAATAAATGGCATCAAAAGGAGGATTTACAAGGTTTGTGTCAACTACGATTAGTAAGAATACATCAATTTCTCTATCTACTATCCATAAAGGCAACTAGAATTAGAAACTTACAAATTAAAGATTCCATCTTCTTCTAAGAAGAAGGCTTATCTTTTGAGTTGCTTGGTGAGTTACCATTATTTCTCTGATCTAGTAATATATTTTATGTGGTAAGGCATGTTTGCCAATTTCCCCTTATTGAATAATCCTCGGTTCCTTTCCATCCATATTGCAAACACTGAGTCATTTAGGTTGAGGCTTAGACATATTTGATCTTTCTCCAAATTTTGTTACTTGTTTTCAACCCACACTAATATATTGTCCCAATTAGTGACTAAACAAAAAGGATTCATTTGGTGTTGCATTTTAGCCCAAATGGAGGTTGAGTAATTGCATTTCAAGTAAAGATGATCAATAGTTTCAGCTTCTAAGCAACATAATTCACATAGGAGATCATTAGACCCTCTAAAGGAAGTAGTCAATCTCACAAAGTAAAGTATAGAGATACTTAATAAGTGTGTGAGTACTTATTAGAGAATAATTTTATTGAAGTAACTTCATATAAAAATTATATTTAGAACATTAGTGAAAATTCTTATCGTATGATTCTTTTACTTGAAATTTTCAAAATATATCATGTAGGTTGTTATAAAGGATTTCCTAGATACCAGACTTATACTGAAGTCAAACCTACTCCTTTTCATGACAATATCACTTAGGTCCGCTTAAGCAAGACTCGGCTTTCTCATGTGATTGTTGACCAACAAAACCTTGTTTTCGAATGGCTCGTAACCCTCGTAATGTTTTACTCATACTCTTGTCAGAATATTATCGCAGCACTAAACTATTAAAGACAACAACAATTACACAAGAGCATGGTAAAACCAACCTTTATTACTTCCCCAAAAGTATAAAAAGGAATGTTATCTTTTAACGTGTTCCCTTCCCATCTATCTCCCCTTTAGTACAAGGCTTAAATAAGTTATTTATAGGCACTTTTGGCTTTGCAATTTAGAATCTTAATTAAATTAAACTAACTCAATCACCTATATGCTTTTCAAATTACATCAAACTAACTAATTGGATGACACCACCATTAAATAGGACTCTATATGATAAGATTTAGCTACATCATAACTAACAAGTTAAGAGACTAAATTTAATAAAAGGGATATATCCATATCCATGACTAACAAGAGATTATATGTAATTAGAAAAGATACATTAATATCCATGAAGAACTCCACTACTTTCAAATGATCCTCACATATAGTCTTTTATTTTTTAAAACTGATGTATATCTAATGTGATCTTATCCAATTTATCACCCAAGATCTCCCTTTGATCTTTATCCATTAATCATGACTCATTCGAGCCCAAAGCCTTTTATAGCACGTTGGTTTAATCCAATGCTTTTATATGTCAAGTCCATAGTCATACATAGTCTATCTATTTAAGTACATATTAAGCCTATAGAGCTCTCACTTGTCTCCCTTATACATGTAATGTCGCTAACCTGTAACCCAAGGTCCATATTATGCTACCTTTTGGTCTCATATTTGATTCTTGCATCTCATCGAAGATTTCTACCAATACGTACCAATGCATGCCAAATCATTGATAATGCCTATTTTTCTTGGCTATTCAAAAGTCTTTAACTTTTTCTATTATTTTGAATGTCAAACATTAGTCAAGGCTCACCAATGCCCACATAATTCCACAATTTACACTTAGGGGTGTAATAAAACACCCTCTTCAGAAGAACTCGATGTCCTCATCAAAATAATCCATCAACACTCCTACAAATGTGGTTCCCTTAAAAATTCTTAATCATTGACACATCTTTCATATACTATATTCCCTCTCTATTGGGTTTATCCTTACTTTTGTTTGAATGCTCTTTCATAAGGCTCATTGCACCAAACAAAACATAATTATTGAGGTTAACTTCTTCCATTGAGTAATCCTCTCCTTCTCCTTATTCATTAGCAATCATGGAATTCACTTGTTCCTTACCCACATATTTTTTAGGCATTAATGAGCACAGTGAGGCCCTTCACAAATGACAAAAGCAATATCCCCTTTTTCTGTTTATTGGACTTATATTGAGAAGATTCGCATACCTTCTCCTTGCCTTTCTCTAACCCTTTTTGTGCCCCACCATTATTTTTACCCTCATTGCTAGTTTTAATTGATGATGGCATTTATAGATTCACCAAGGTATCTATAGCCAATAAACAATTGGTCTTGCTCAAACATCTTCTGCACATCCAACATCAAAATTTTGAATTTCCTCACATGCTTCTGCACCAAGCCATATTGCTTTAAACTTTTCAAAGCTTCTCTTACGAGTCATGAAATGTTACTGAGGAGGAACTGATCTATTAGCTCTTTCTTCATTTTCTCTAAAGTTTTAATGAGAGATCTACCCGTACTAATGTTGCTGGAGGTTATCGTTTTCCACCATAACTTTTCATCCTCTACCATATACATAATCATTGTTGACACCTTCTTTAAATTA
>JANSVB020000083.1:51056-61919 GCA_025504935.2 Erythroxylum haughtii
TGGCTGGAGAGGACTGAGAGGGTCTTCGACCAGATGGACTGCGATGCTGAGGAGAGATTTGACTATGCAGTGTCTCTCCTGCAGGGCCCGGCTTATCAGTGGTGGAAGACTGTCCCGGGCAGTACCACCAGGCCTTGCCTTTTGTTATGGGAGGACTTTCTGAGGGCATTTAGAGACAACTATATGCCCAAGGTGTATTTGGAGATGAAGATGCAGGAGTTTCTAGAGTTGAGACAGGGTGCTATGTCAGTGGCAGAGTACGAGGTCCGATTTAATGAGCTGATGGGATATGCTACAGTTCTGATTGCTACAGAGGCAGATAGGTGCCGGAGATTTGAGGGAGGGCTCAATCTGGAGATTCGTACCAGGTTGGCCCGATCTGATATGGGCACATTTGTGGAGTTGAGGGCTGCTGCAGTTAGGGTTGAGCAGCTGCTGAGATAGAGTCAAGCAGAGACTGGTAGTCAGGGATCCAGAGGCAAGAGGCTGAGTGACAGCCAGGGTAGCTCTGGTAGGAGTTTTAGCAGGCGCCATAGTAAGACTTTCAGGTCTTCAGGAGGATCTCGGCAGTCTGGATTTGGACAAAGAGGTAGATTTATGCAGTCTAGCAGTGGAAGTGGCAGTGGCAGAGGCTCAGGACAGTTTTCGCCGGTTTGTCAGTTCTGTGAGAAGAGGCACAGTGGGGAGTGCTGGCGGATGACGGGAGCTTGTCTGGCTTGTAGCTCTATGGAGCATCAGATTAGGGATTTTTTATGACAATTTCATTTAATAAAACCATGAATTTGCACTCAACCAATAATATTAATTAAATTTCATAAGGTTGCACACTATACAAGGTATCAGAAGCTAGAAGGGACCAACCTGGATAATGATGGATGAAGACGAGCCATGGGATAGAGTACAGCACCAAACATCAATGGGAATGCTGCTCCGACAGGAATCTCAGCAATCAATTTAGAAAGCAGATAAGGGCCAAGTGCATAAGAACCCTTTGCACGCTCTCTGTCTACTATTGCGCGTTCCTTGGGAAAAACACCCACAGTTTTTGTAAGAGCAGCCATTGCTGTATTTATGGCTGCAACCTGAGAGAGAGACCAAATATCACAAATGAATTTTAGACCCCTTGATTAAGAGACTTTGCTTTGAAGGTCACATTAATCATCACATGCTTAAGATTACTCTTAAGTATGATCATCTACTTGGAAATTTATGTTCACAGACATAGTAGCCTACGTCTCAGAAAATGTCAATTTGTCAACCATGCATTCTGAAAGAGTTAAGGGGCAACAGGTAATTAACTCGGAAACATTTTAGAAAAAAACAAACTATCCAAATGTTCTAATCAGTAGTACTAATCAATCCAAATGTTCTATGTGAGATGCATTCAACCACACAACATCACTGTCCACATTAAAAAGTAGGTGCAACTCTCCTTCCGATGAAGGCCATAACACATAAATAAGAAGTTACAGAAGTAGATAAAGGAGAAAATACAAAACAAATGAAAGTCAGAAACCAGTTCTTGGTTCTTTACAGCCATGTTGTGACAAAAGCAGATTTCAAAAGGTTCTAAGTGAAGCCGTTTGGCAGAAGGCAGGACTCGTTACTACTTATTCATGTCATAAGTATGCAAATACTTGTGTTTATACAATTTAAAAGTGTCTTCAACGTATTTTAAATGATAGGAATTCAAAAATGTCAACTTTATTCATGTCATAAGCATGCATAAACTTGTGTTTATACAACTTAAAGTGTCTTACAACATATTTTAAATGATAGGAAACTAAAAAATATCAACTTCCAAAGAATCACAACAATTTCGGATGAGAAGCAAAATAAGAATGCAGAAATAGTAAATGGGGCAAGACATGTTTAGACAATACAATAACACAATGCATGAATGTGTTTCCATAATCAGAAATTTGTCATTTTCAATTAATCACAGATGAAATTAGTGCATTGAGTTCATACAAGCATAATACATTCTATTCCAACCTTGAGTGCCACCTTTAGTAGTCGTATTTGGTTTCAGTAAATAGCCAAAAATGTTTTTGGTGAGAACAATAAGTATAGGAATATTTAGTATTTCCCTGTAATGTATGTGTTATGAGAACCAATTGCTAGATTATTGTAGAACGAATAGTTGACCCAACATACCTGCAGCAAACCCATCCTATCTTGTATTGATGTCTGTGATCTTCCCATCCTCCAGAAAACTGATCCAAAAATTATAGCTGATGCAATAGACATTCTGGCCCGAACTTTGTTAGTTGGTCCATCACGAGATGCCTATTTAATTGAAATGATGCAATACAATGAGGTTCAAAGCAAGATACAACCTATCAAATAATAAAACATAAATGAAATATTGTCATTGCAGGCTTTACTTTACTTCATAGCATGCAGTTTGTCGAATCCAAATAGAAAGAAGCCATACTTTTGGCGACTTAATTGTCAAAAAGATTAGGCTATGGATGATAATGTTGCAGAAAGCTATACTGACAAAATATAAATTAAATAAATGAGACAAGACTTTTATCTTCTTGCTATCCAAACACATAATCATCAGTAGAGTGACAGTTCAAAAACCAACTTGCATCCATGCACGTTTAAGAAGCAAGAAGAACTGCCTCCACCAAGCCCTTTTCCTTTTCACAACAGTTTTCTTGCGTAATTTCTGGCCACAATGAGCACCAACTCCTGCGGTAAGTGGAGTTGCACAAAGAACAGCTGATGACTGTTCAGCAAATGACTCAACTAGAGCATCTATCCGTTTTTGAGAAGAGTAGACACTTGCAGCAGAACTATAGTCAATGGATATGAGATCAGCCAAAAATTCAGCCGGATTAACATGATCTGGGCAGTGATACCTGTTGAATGAACAAAAAGTATGGCCTTAGTTACATGGACTTTAGCATACATTTCCACGATGATAAAATTTATGCACCTCATCTGTTCCTGAAATGTAAAAGCTATAGACAACAAGCATCATGAAGAACTTGGACTTTTATATAGGTAGCTAAATAAGAAGGTAAAATATATGTGATATAGAAACAAAAAGGAGACAAAATTTGTAAACAATACGAACAAAAATTCAGCAGTAAAAGTAACAGTCTTGGTACTCATGTGCACAAATATATGCACAAACACAAAACCATATCTAGATAGGCACATATTCAGATACAGATAGGTATGCAAAAATAGATCCACTATAAGTAACAGTGAACCAACTTGGTAAGGCTGAAGTAAATGTTGTTTGTTGCAACACCATACTGGATTTCATGAATATTGCTGGCTTTAAACAGTGAAGTTCTTTGCATCTTCCATGGAAAACTTGTGCAAAAAGTTTAAAATTCCAAGATGGAAACCCTAAACTCGAGACACCTTTGACCACATAAAACTGGCTTTGGTCTAAAGATTAAATAAATACAACTAAAAGCAGAAAGATTAGTTCGGCTATTAACACTAACTTTCACATGCTATTGGATGAATTCCCATCAGCCTGCTTTAACTTGTGCAACTCTAGGAGATTAAAATGTACAAGTTCTACTTGCTGCTTAACAGTCAAGTCTCCAGGATGCTAGTAGAAAATGTACCAATATACAAAAAAGAGATACTACAAAGAAATCAATAAGATAAGCATCAAATATAGGATTCAGACAATTAGTTGACGAAAGTTTCGTTGAGATAATGACCCAAATTTTGAGAAGTAGGCCAGTGGTTCATCATGTGCCGGACCAGCATAGATAAGTGCACCCTCTGTCAGCAGCACAATGTCATCAAATTTACTATATACAGAACCTCGAGGTTGATGTATGGACAAAATAACAGTATGTCCGTCTTGTGCGAGTTGTCGGAGAGTTTCCATTACTCTCTCTGCCTGGAAAGCATCAAGTCCTGGAAAAAGACCGTGCATAATATTGTTATGTGCCGATCAAGAAACCTAACATATTCATTTCCTCTTGAACATAAATATCTATCATCACTACATGGAACGTTCTGCATGTTTTCTGGGATTTGTTCTTTGGATTTTGTACTCAAACAAGGCATGCTTTCAAACTGGCTGGTGCATTGATCATTTAGAAATCTAACAAAAGACAGAATGCAGCTGCTAGTACATCAAACAGGCAAATGTGTTGTGAGTTCATCAGCAAGTATGACAAATGGGCTTGCCATAAGTTCACATGCCAGTAATAAACGTTTCTTTCCACCACCAAGTCTAACCAAAAACAGAATGAAGCTGCTAGTACATCAAACAGGCAAACCTGTTGTGGGTTCATCAGCAAGTATAACGGATGGGCTTGCTATAAGTTCACATGCAAGTAAGAAACTGTTCTTTTCACGACCAAGTCTAAACAAAAACAGAATGAAGCTGGTTGTACATCAAGCAGACAAACCTGTTGTGGGTTCATCAGCAAATATAACAGATGGGCTAGCTATAAGTTCACATGCCAGTGATAAACGTTTCTTTTCACCACCACTTATTCCACGAACCTTTGCATCACCGACATTTGAATCAGCACAACTGACCTTTGAAGAAACAGAACAAACGCATACACAAAAAGATCAGAACATTACAACACTTGGATAAATTGACAAGGAGACATTAAAAACAACTAGAAGACAGGATAGCGTTCCACCTTAAGTAGGCCATCACGGGACATGAAAATAAAAGATCTTAGAAATGATTAGAAGATCAACTCACAATTCAATTATGTTGACATAAAAGGGGTGCACTTATAAAATTGAATATTTTAACTGTATGAAAGACTTGTAACATTCAAGGTTCATCAAATTCACCCATACCAAGCCTAGCTTGAACAACAAATTGTTCACATATTCATCTCTCTCTTCAACTGAAGCAATCTCCGGGAGCTGAAGCTCAGCAGCTATTGAAAGTGTCTCCCTAACAGTAAGCTGAGAGAAGAAGAGATCTTCCTGTCTCACAAAAGCAAACCTGAAACAGACAGAACAATAAGCATTACAGACAAAACCTAAAAGACAGTAAATCCAATGTGAATTTAAGCTCCACATCATACACCCCGGAAGTACATACTTGTAGGCCTTATTAGAACTAGGCCTCCCATTGACCTCCAAAAGACCTGATAAATGCAATCTAGGGGATGCCATCAACTGCCCCGCAAGAACATTGAGTAAAGTAGTTTTTCCTGATCCTGATGGCCCCATTATTGCAAGCAACCTCCCAGGTTTTGCTTCTCCACTCACATTCTTAAGCAGAAACCTCACCTACCAGTTAAACTCGAGTCAGAATAATAAGTCACTCAACTCCAAAACCAAACACGGTATAGTTTCTCCACAATTTTAGAGCATCGAAACAGAATGCAAAACTGAACTATATTTACCAAACAACTTACCGTCTTAGACGACTTATCGGAAAGTGAACACGTGATGTTCCTCCACCTAATAGTCATCGGAACAACTTTTCCGGTCCCCGGAGCTTCCCCATCACCGTCATCTTCAGCGTAATCGCCGTTATTATCGGCGTCGTCGAATTCTTCTTCAGGTAACAGAACGGGGCCGGGGCCGGAGAAGAGACGGAGGAGGAGAGCAACGGCGGCGGCCGTCAGAGCCTGGCCGAAACCGTTGCCGGCAAAGTTTACCACCTGGCAGACCATTTTCCCGCCAAAACGAACCATGGCCGCAGTATGAAGCTTAGAGAGCCCAAAGCTATATAGACGAGTGAAGCTGAGAGCTGTGGAGTGTAATGCAAATGTTAACGTCCAACACCGTTTCTCCCTATCATGGGATTTTACGGTGAAGCAGGGGAGTAGAACGACGACGTGCCGGCGTAGGCTAGTTGGCAGATTATACGAGGTTGATGGATATTTATTGAAATGCAAGGAATGGTTATAGTTAGATTTCGGTGGAGGGCCTGAAGGACACGTGCCCACTTTGAGGATAAGAGCATAGGAGGAACCAACACCGATTCAGTTTTTTTATGTAATCAAATGGAAAGAAAGCCACTTCAGTAATTTGTTTAAATTGGCTTGTAAAGGAACTTAGCCCCGTAGAAATTGTCTATCTGAAACTGTCCCTTCAAAATTTTGGTTATGAATGAACTAACTCAAAATATACTTTTAAAAAACGAAAGGAAAAACAACTATAATTTAGAAGCTGGTAGGAAATCATCTTGAAGTAACTATATGTTGACTAATTGACTGATCCTCTACTGGTTTCATCGCAGTAAATCCCTGATCCCTACTTATCAGACCAAGTCTTAATTCCACTAGAATTTGCTTTAATTACTAATTAAAAAAGAAAATAATTTGTCATAAATTATTGGTAATTATTTGAAGTCAAATTTACTGTAACTAATAAAAGAAACAATTTAATAAAATTTTTATGACATAATTGAGTCTTAAGAAGACTTCTGTTAATAAACTCATCCAATCCCAACCCCAACCCCAACGTATCTGACACTCTGATCGTTCGGCCATTAATAGTTAAAGACTTGAGGCCCATTTTCCCAAGGAGGTAGGTCATCTTCCATTTCACTTTGTCGGTTACTTTATGACTTTTCTCTCCAAATTTATCAAATAATGATTCATTTGACTCATTCCAATTTTTGAAAAAACTATGTTTCTCTCAAGTTCCTATGATATTATTCCAATTAATTATTTATTTTCTTAAATTATCGGAAGAAATCAAATAAAACTTCACTAGCATTTTAAGATCGGCGATATGTGAACAACACATATCTCCTTCTAATTATATCTGCTGATAATTATATCATGCACTATGAGTTTGATCCAATAACTAAATAAGTTATCTCGATATTTTGAACTCGCATTGTATTAAAAGAAATTTTTTATTTCTTTTAATTCTTAAATCAATATAAGCTTCTTTTATTAAAAAAAAGCTCCTTAAATTTAACTGAAATATAAAAAATAATTAAAATATAATTAAAGTGTTCGAAGAAATATTCTATTACATGCTTAAATTTATAAATTATGATCCAAGAATGATTTTTCGTAGACAATATAATAATAACAATAATAATCCTTGACTATGACTAGTTAATTTGAAGTCTGGACTCTGACCCCACACATTTTCTCCATCAACCCAAAAGCTGAATTTGTTGACTGGACTTATTTTAGAATAAGGCTCGCTGCTGTTATGAGGTTAGGCTGGCGACAGGGTGGCCTTATCACGATTCATAGCATTTACTCCTCTCATCAAATTGATTACCTGTAGGTTATCCATCAATTTTTTAAAAATTAATAATATACATCAATGTAATTTTTAATTAAAATTAGACTTAGAACAAATTTAAACTTATCTTAAATTTAATTTTTATTTAAAATAATTAAGTCTTGAATCGAAGGCGGTGTTTATTACATGTTTGTGCTAATTCAGGCTCTATCATTTTGTGTTGTTGTATAGTCCCCACAAATTACTCGCCACTGAAGGAAGGCCTTTTACGAGTAAGTAACATTGGATTGGACCAGATCAGATCATTGAAAATGTTTATTAACTTAACTAACAAAAATTATTTAACTCACTTGAATAATATTTTAATATAAAAAATTATATGAACTTCCTAAACAAAAGCCCACCGTTCACTTGAAATTTATGGAGGCGAAGGGTGTACAGTTATATTTATGAAAAGGAAATGACGCTTCTCTCGTACCCGAAGCGTATCCAAGCTCCAACACAACACGAAATCTTCTTTTTGCTTCTCACTTTTGTTTCTCAATGGGGTAAGGTGCCAAGAAGATAAGTAGTGAGAAGATGAAGCGATAATTACACCCCGAATGAAGTAACAAAAGGCCCTGACAATATACAAATAGGTATTGTTTTAAAAAATACAAAATTCAATAATCTTATTAGCTTTCTTCGATTAAAATGTTATTTATTTTATATCATAATTATCTTATTTTTATAATCATTATTTAACAGAGCGCTTGGTTGCCTATTTACTCTTAAATTTTTTAAATTAAACTCATTTGATACATATTTATACTTATTCAAATTGCTAACATTCTCATGAATATAAATCTTATTATAATTCTTATTAAAAGAGACCCATTTTTAACAAATCTATCGATAGCTCATTTTTAGGATATTAATTACGCTACTCGTTTTCGTCTTCTTCTTTTTTTCCTTTTTCACTTCTAAGCAAATACTTTTTAGGCAATATATATCAAATAGTTATAACATGAATAAACTAAAAAAAATAAGAAAAAAAAACACACGTATACAGAACTAGAAAAGCTAGGTAGACCTAACAAAATAGCAATAACTGCACCATTCATTCAAAACATATATCAATGATATTATATATTTGCGGCAAAAATAATAATGAGCCAAATTTAGTATCCTATATTAAAAATAAAAAATAAAGAGTAAAATTCTATAATAAAAGTTATCATACTCAAAATTCATTTTTGATTTTTAAAGTAATTCTAAAATATAAAAATAACAATAATCCACTTTTCACCGAATAGGATAGAGAGTAACAACAATATCCACATTCTATAAATAGCTAAACCAAATTTCATCAATAATTTACAAAATTAAACTTATAAATATAAAATCACTCAAACTCATAAATAAAAAATGTTAATTATAACTTAATAAATGCAAGAAATATAAATTGCAATTGAAGAAGAAAATAAGGTATAAAAACTATCAAGTATGATATATGTGAAATGAAAGAGATAAGGTTTACCAAATAAACCTCAATTGGAATTGAAATTGCACCTAAAATTACAATTGAAAAATATCATACATAATCAAATTGACAAATTTAAATTTACCTGGATTAAATTGCAATTGAAATAAGAAATAAAAGAATGATAAATTATACCCAAAACTTAATCTAATTTTCAATTTAAAAATAGAAAATTCAACTCAAATTGAAAAAAATTTATACTCATAATCAAATTGCAAATTTTTACTTAGTCTTTAGTTCAAATGAGCTATTGAGAAAATCTAAAATGTAAAGTAAAAAAATTTATAAAAAAAGAGACTTTGAGAGAATAAATGAGATGCTTTTCTTACCTAGATGGGAATGATGTTGATATAGGTTCCTTATTAGCTCCTCGTCCTAATTCTGCTTAGTGAATAGATCTTCTTCAGCCATTGAGCTTCCCCTAGAGACCAAACTTGGATTACCAGCTTCTTCTTCATTAATGCTTGAGTTTAGTGGATGTGTTCTAGAATTCACATTAGTTGAGTTAGATAAGTCCTATGAGACTGAGATTGATTAGGTACTCTTACTGGTCAGTCTTGGTGAGCATTAGGTGCAGATTCATGAAGTTCAGAATTTTGACTATCTTCCCCACCTCCTATTAGTTTCTAGTATAGACCAATAACAAAAAAATTTTCCAATGGGCCTCCATTGTTTAGCTTAAGCTAAGAGCTTCCAATTATGAGAAAGTAAGATATCATATTGAACTAGATCCCTAGCTTCATCAAGTTTCATTATTGGTAAGGTCTCTAGTAGTTCTTTTCTTACCTTAACACAAATGCAAGCATACCCCAACCTATTTAAGTTAGGAATATAAGAATCCATGCAAAGGGGCTTTCCTAAGGAGTTGGCCAAGTATCTTAGCCCCTCAATTACCTAGTATTTCAATGGAGCTAAGTGGCAATTAATCCATAGAGGGATGACTTTAATTCTCCTCCTGTCCAGCTCTAAGTCAGGCATTCACTTTTTAGGAACATGGGATATCCTCCTGTATGCCATAAACCTAGTTCCATGATTTTAACTAGGACTATACCCTCTGCAAACATAAAGATAAAAGCCTTATTTTCAATTAACAGGATTTTCACCAATCCAAGCTTACTCCACTTGGTTGAAGCCTAATTTGTGGTTGTGGTAAGGTAGGTCTCTTTCCCAGGAAGTAACCAATTAGTGAGCATGACTAGGAAGTAAGGGTGGGGTGGTCAGTGATGTCATTCACCAAAAGGGACTTGATATGGGTAAATGATATTTGTTTTCCCCATATTGGTTTTAGAATTTGTAAGTGATTCTCTACCACTAAAACCTATGACTTAGTATGTCCCTTGATCTGATTAGGGATAAAGGAACTAAAATCCTTGGAGTGGAATCACAAAGGATTTATCTACCAACCTAAGGAGGGTAGAAATATTTTCTCTAAAAAACTCATCTCGCCTGCATATATGCTCACTAGACCCTTGGATGAAGAGGTTGAGACTCTACCTAAGTTATATGGCACTGGAGATTCCTCCATGAGGCAAAACCTCTAATTGGGAAGAAGGAAGGAGGTACATGTCAGAATCCTTCCAAAAACATAAATTTGAATTGGGTTTAATGAGAGTATAACAGTAAATCAGTTAAAGAGAAGCCAGAAAATATTTCTCATAATATGTTCTCTTTCTTATAATTTTTATTTCTTATTTATTATCTACCAATTAAACCTTAAACTTCCCTTTTACTAGCTTGATGTCTGATTCAATTTTTAAAACATTAGTTTTTAATATTTTTCTAGTGGCAAGTTGGAATCTTCCATTACATCTGTAAGAGAATTATGAGCTCAATTCCAATTACTTTTGAGGCATCTTTGGCTTTCAGTGACTATCAACTTGCTGTAGCAGTTCTAAGTTTCTTAATAACACTATGGATCACCAAACATAATCCTGAATTATTTGTGAGATGAGTTCTAGCATAACTGTGTAAATGCTAAATAAATAACTTCATAAATTTGCATCATAGTATAAGAAGTGCATTTGCTAATACAAAATCCTAGTTGTAGTTAATGATTAATCATTTTTCCAATTAATATGCCTTTTGTACACGATACTCAAATAAGAGTGGAAATTTCCCATGTTTTGGTCAGTGTTGATTCTCTATGGTTCTTTTTTTTTTTCATTTCC
>JANSVB020000084.1:0-11631 GCA_025504935.2 Erythroxylum haughtii
GTGGATATACAGAAGATTCATACCGTGGACAACCTGGTTGATTTTATGACAAAAGCAATTAATGTTGACAAATTTATTTGGTGTCGATCCTCATGTAACCTATCAGAGACATAGGCAACATAAAAAGGCAAGGTAGAAAGAATAACGTAAAGATTTGATTGACTCTCAATCAAATCTTCAAGTGAGATAATTGTCAAAAATGATAGGCACCATTTTTTGTGCCTACGAAAGTTGAAAAAAAAAGAGTCAATGATAGCTGGGCAATTGGCCAGCCATCCCACACGTCTCCTGCCTATTGATGAAGAGAGCAAATCATTCTATTAGTATAAAAAAGAAGCGAGAGTGAGTGAAAAGAAAGGCAAAATATTTTGCATATTTTGTGATTCTGGTTTTTCTCCTTGTAATTCTCCATTGTTTTTAATAATAAAATTTTTCTATCATTATTTGTAGTTTTTACCCTAATTTAGAGATTTTTCACGTAAAATTTGTGTCTATTTTATTTTCAATAGTTTTAGTTTTGTTTTAACTGCATCCTTGCTCTGTTCAATTGCTAATTGTTTCTAAGAGTTTCTTCTGTTAATTCTAATTCGTTACTGTTCTATTTTCTTTTGAGCTTTCCTTTCTTTCGAACTTATTGCCCACCAAACTCTAACGGGGATGCGATACTGGCTTCAAGGAGAGTTTATTTTTGAAGGGAAAAAGGTAAATGCAACTTATTCCAACTTCACTTTCCAAAACCAATTTAAACTTAGACAATCAGCTCTCCAGATCTCTCATAAAGATTGAAGGCCCCAGGGCCAGGGTCCACACAAAACACGACTGAATAACAGAAAGTCTTTAGGGTAACTTAATAGGCAGAGGCTCGTTAATGTCCTGTCTTCGTTTGGTAAAACCAAAATTGAGTTATTATCAGTTAGTGGGTCCTCATGGGTAGGCCCAAAGTAATCACATCAGTTGGTCCAACCATAATTAGATCTAAGGTGACAAGCCTCACACTAGCCTGCCGGGTTTCATAAGCAAGTCAGGATTGTTGTTGCACTATTAGTCACCTCACCTTCTTCAGGGGGTCAGGGGACAAAGGACAAACATTAACTCTGATGCTTAAAGTTTGAATCATTTATTAAGAGGACTGAAGTCTCCCATCTCTACTTAGCTACTTGAATTGAAGAGCCATGTTGTCAGTTTAAATAAATCATTCAACTAATTAAAAAATATGCATAAGAAATCTTTCAGATTGAAGAAGAGGTTACATATAACTTGTAAATAAGTGTAGAGAAAACAGACCTTCATCATGATCAAGGCTATGATATCTGCCAATAAATTATTCAACCATATTTTTGTTGTAGCAGTTGTTAATTATAATATCAACTAAGGGTTGCAATACACAGGTAGCTGGAGCCCTTTGCAGCCAAATATAAAATAAATGTGTGGCACTTGGATTTTCAACGCAACCAAGTATGTTGCATAAACAAAGATTTTCTTTTCTACTTATTCACATCTTACATTGCTTTGTAGTTAAATGAACACTGATTAATGAAAGCCCTTAAATTAATTGTGTAAATAACAGACAATAAGTTTCTTTGAGTGCGTTTATATATGCTGGAAAGTGAAAACTATAATTATCTGGATACTTCCTGGTTGAGTGGGAATTGGAATATGCAGTCGTAATGGAGCGGTTGGGGTAAGGATCATCTCTATTGGCGTATCACCGTCATTCTTTTCGGTAAGTGTTTTCTCCTTATATTATATTTCTGTGATTTTTAATTATTAGTTAACGGAAAAGAGAAACCTACTACTTCAAAGACAATGATTGCCGATTACCATAAGAAAATGAGAAGACAATGATTGGCTATTTGGCATCTAATATAGTTCCATGTTGTTTGTTTGTATGTGCGAACAAATACACTGCACAATACTGAATAACATAGATCATTGATTAAGATGGATGTTAAATTTTTTTTATTAAGATATTCTTTTCCCACAGTTTTTTTTATACTCTCTCAAAATCGATAATTTCATTTTGTCGACTGCGAAATTATCATATGCATGGTTGAATACTTGTGTATTAATACTTTCTCGCATTACTTATCCTGATAAATTGCAATATTGAAAACAAAAAAAATATCCCTTTGACGTTTACTTTTACCAAATGAAATTTCAAGTGTGCGCGCGCTCACACACACATATATATATATATATACATATATGATGGATATTACGTACCCTAAGGAGCGTTAAAGATGGTTATATTAGATATATACAAAGACAATCGGTGATTTTAGTTGGTAAAAAGATATAAGTGTTTCGAAAGAAAGGCTTCCCCACATTGTTTACAACTTAGAATAAAACACTTTAAATCACGGAGTTTTGGTGTTATATAATGGGTGCCCACTTCGAAAGGAAACCGAGAAAGATAAAAGGCAGAGAGAAGGAATCCTGTGGCTCCTTAAACGAGTGGATAGAGGGGAGAGAGTGTACATGTAGAGGTTTTCATTTTAAAAAGAAAATATTAAAAGAAAAAACAACCTAAACTCGAGAAGGGGATTTTTCAAAAGAAAAAGAAAAGACAGAAAATAATTATCTAAGGTTAGAAAATATTTATCAAGTGAAAACATCAAACTTACCTTCCATTGCAAGATATTAATCAGGAATACTAAAATAAAAGAGATCTGACGGATGATTAGTATCTTTTGTTTTAAGGCTTGTCAACAGAAGTCAGTAGTGATTAAGCTTTAGAGCTTGGCTTGGTTAAGAATTTTCATTTTGGTCCTTCTTCCCCACACAAAACTGCTCGATGATTAAACTCATTCTAATTCAATCAATAGTTCTGAGCGTCAAATAATAATTACTGGGTCCATGCTAAGACCGAAAACAAAAAAGGAAAAGAAAGAAAATTCCTTTTGTTGGGTTATAGAAACAAAGACAAGTGAAGTGACCAGTAAAAAACACTCCCTTTTCCTATCTATTGCAAAGCCTAGGTGCGACAAAGTATGGTTAAAATGATAATCGTCGATAGGGCAGCATGTTCACCGACTGGTCCCTTTCTTGCTCCAGTAAAAGTTTCTTTGTATGATTATAAAGCTCTAGAACCGAGGAAATTGCCAGATCCAACGGCTATTATACGACGATTTATAGTTCAGCTACCGGGCTTCCCATTTCTTGGATGCCTCCCTTGAAGTAGTTGACGAAGGGCGCTCGTCAGTGCCAGCATGTATACTTTTTTGTTTTTTTTAAGGTTGGTTTGGTTGACGAATAGAATTGGTACACTTTTGTCTTTTGTCTTTTCTTTTAATTTACTTATTTTCTAAAGCATCTTCAAAGAAAAGTAGCGGTATCCTTTTTCCTTTTACTTTTCTAATGGATAAGGAACCTTTTGTTTAATTTGATTTTCAAGTGGATTTTCATTAGAGAATTCGCTTTATATATTAATTGCATTTCCCAAATTTTCAATCATCACTTCTTTTAGGTATTTGATATTATAAAAGAAAGACTTCTTTTAAGAATTAGGTATTTGTTATTATAAAGGAAAGGCTTCTTTTATTTGAGCATATTTTCAAAGAACTTCCTCCGCCTATATGCCTCACTCAGTAAAGATAATCAAGTTGGCATCATCTTTCAGCTCTGAATTCTTTATTAAAAATTATTCTGTCATATTTTATCAATTTAAATCTTAACAATTTATTTATGCATGATTTATACAGAATTCACATAAATAGACACGAAATTTACATAAATAAATGACTGAAATTCAATAGACATGAAAAAACAGAATAATCTTAGACAGAAAATCCCGTCTTATTATCTTGAGATACATTTGCAGCAAATCCAAGTGAATATTAACTAATTATCTTCATACCGGTCCAGTTTCTTACTAAAAATTAGTCAGATGTGATTAAAGAGTTTTTTTTATTTGGTCCATTATCTAAAAGCTTGTACAGTACTTTTGTAATTTTTATCAAGTATTGAGTCTCCTTTGTAAATTCATACTTAATCACATTGTTACTTTAAATAAAATCTAAATTAGACAACTTCAATATCTTTGTTAAAAGTGACGCTGCAGTGAATGTGAAAATTTGATAATTGTCACTTTTAAATTTTGATATCATAAACCTCTTTTCCCGTATTAAAATGTTTTAGATTTATTTGTATTTTAATTTTAATTTTTATTATGCATTTAAAGTTATTGTATTAATAATAAATTTTAAAATTAGAATATATTGAAGTAAGGGTATATTATTTATCTAATATACTTGTAGGTTTCATTTTAATATCTTTTAAGTTAAAACTTTAATTTTTTTAATGTTTCTCTATTTTTTATATCCTCTATCCCACTACTTAAAGGTACACGTCAATTTAAATTTAAAAATAATGTTATTTTCACATATATAAAGTTTGATCTCAATAAATTAATTTTCTTAAACATGTTTCATTAAAATATAAATAAATAACTAATGCTAAGTAAAAAAGAAAATAATTTTCAAGAAATAGAACTATATGCACTTTTTTTTTATCGGAGAAAGAACATACAGAGTACTAGACTAATCTGGGGAGGCTAATCTCAGCTATGTCCTCGAGGAGGATCGAGCAACACCCTGAGGGTGCATGTAGAAAAGTGGTAACCCCTAACTCGAAATTTACAGTAAAATTGGTGAGCCAATCGACACTCCTATTTTCCTCCCTGTAAATGTGTCAGGATAAAACTACCCAGTTGTGATTGAGTAGCTCGTTGATACCCAAGACGACTGGCTTGAGAGACGTGATGCATTTAGTGGAATCAAAAAGGATATTGGACACAACTTAAGAATCCAGTTTTAATTCTACCCGACGATATCCTAGATCTCAGGTCAGATTCAACCCCAAGAATACACCCCAGAGTTTTGCAGCTACTGAGGAACACCAGCTAGGATTCTGGATAAAGCCTCCAAGCCAAGCACCAGTGTTGTCGTGAATAAGACCCTTCGCTGTGGCCGAGTAGGATGAACTTTTACACCTTTCATCTGTGTTCAGTTTCACCCATCTAAGGAAGGGTTAACACCACCAATTAGTTGTTCCTGTCGGGGTCAGTAGCCAAGACTTGTTAAGTTGTAAGTAAAAAGATTATTGTAGTTTAGTTGATTAGGTTGTGCTAACCTATTGTTTAAAACCAGTCTCAAGTTTCAGTCACTCGATTCCATTGTAAAAGCAAGCTTGTGATATGAATTTGCAAAGTTGTAGCCCTTGCAAAGAAATAAACAAACACAAACAGTGTATCAAAGGTTAATAAACATGGAAACAAGAAGATAACAAAACACAAAGCAAATTCGGATTCTGCTTTTTAACGATATAATTTCAACAAAGTAAGCTTAGATTGACAGATACAATAAAAATAGCTTGCAAGTTGGTTAACAAGGAAACAAAAAAGGAAAACAAAACAAAGCTATTACATTTATAGTTTAAGGATTAATTTTATGACATATCAAATTTTATTATGGTATAATATTGTACCAACATCAGTCAATACTGATTATCGTTTCGAGTAATTCTTTAAAATTATAAAATAATTCCTAAATTTTTTAAAATTTACAAAATAGTCTCTAAATATATTGTATTATATAAATTATAATTTCACATCATTCAAAATCACAAAAATAGAAATGTGAAATAACAACAATCCATTTATTTCTATGAATATTACTTTTTACATATTTCACATATAAATAATATTCATAATTAATATAAAAAAGATGATCTAACTATCATACAAATATAAAATTAAGGAGAATATAAAGTACTTAATGTGTTACAATTTCATCATATAATAAATAATAATTACATCAAAATATCAAGTAAAAGAATAATAAAGTTCCATGACTTCAATTATTACAATAAGAGTCTGTATTGAAGAAACAACAGATTAGAAGTGAAACCTAAAGCAAAAATATTAACAGTTATATTTATATTGCATATTTAGAATTTAACAATATAAGTAAAATTAAAAAAAGAGAGAGAAGAAAAAGAAAACTTAGAACTTCATTTAATCAAATATTCGCTCAAATTACATTAATCCCAACTTTCATTTGTTACAAAATCATCATTGATGTAGAAATAAAGAATGAAGAAGAAATGTAAAAAATCTCTATGTATTTGTATGTGTTAATTATGTAATGTAACTCCACCTATTTATACACTCTAGATGTCTCTAACTAAACTAACAAATCGACTTAATAATACACAATATTAATGTATATGATTTTAGGAGAAACTAAAGGCTAATTACAATGGATAGTTGATTGAATAAAGATTACGTAAATATACGTTAATATTCCCCTCAAACTCAAGAGGGTAGTAAATATGCTAACTTGAGTTTGGAAAGAAGATCTTGAAAACGTCGACGCGGATGTGATTTGATAAAAGGATTAGCAATTTGTGTTTGAAATAAGATTGGGATAAGTTGTATAGTTCTATGAAGCACATGATGATGCACATGATGACAATCGATCTTGATGTATTTAGTTCGTTCATGAAAGACATCATTGAGAGCAATCTGTATGGCACTATGAATATCACAAAAGAGAAGAACTGCTGAAGAAAAGTTTACACTGATGTCTTGAAGTAATCATCATAACTATAAAAGTTCAGAGGTAGTATCAACTAGGGCTCAGTATTCTGATTTAGTGCTTAAGAGAGAGACAATTGTTTTCTTTTTACTACACTAAGAAATGAGAGATGTGCCAAGGAAGAAAAAGTATCTAGAGATAGATCAACGATCAGTTGGGTCTCCAACCCAGTCGACTTCAAAGTATGCATGTAAATCTAGTGAAGATGAATGACTAAAGTGAAGTCCATAAAATAAGGTGCCTCGAATGTATCAAAGTATATGAAGAATATTAAAAAAAAATTAATGGTACGAGGTGTAGACATAAACTAACTAACATTGTGAACTACATGAGCAATATCTAGACGAGTGACAATAAGGTATATAAGACTACCAACTAGTTGTCGATAAAATATATCATCATTTAGAGGAGTTCCACCTGTGACAGAGATATGATCATTAAGGTTAAATGGAGTGCTGACAATCTTAGCGTCAGTGAAACTAGCACGAGAGAATAGATCAGTAGTATACTTGGCTTAAGATAAATAGTTTCCTGAATCATCAAAAGATACTTCAAGGCCTAAAAAATAGCTTAAGGGACCTAAATCTTTCATTTCTATTATTGAAGACAAGATTTGAGAGTAGCGATCTCCTCAGTGTCATCGTTGGTTATTATCATATCATCAACATATTGAAGGGCATAGGTCTATTTTTTGGATAAACAAAGCATAATCATAATAGCTGGATGTAAAGCCAAGACGATTAATGGTGGAGTTGAATTTAGCAAACCATTCTCGAGGAGCTTGCTTAAAGCCATAAAAGGCTTTGCGAAGATGACAAACTTTATCCGGTGGATATATATATGTATATATATATATACCCAAGTAGAGGTTGCATATATACTTCTTCATAAAGATCACCATTAAGAAAGGTATTCTTGACATCCATCCGGAATAATTCCCAATGCTTGTTTGCTACTACGACAATAAAAGTGCAAATTAAAGTTAGGCAAACTATTAGAGCAAAGGTCTCATCATAGTCAATTCCATATTCTTGAGTAAACTCCTTTGTAACCAATCGTGCATTATATCTTTCCATTGATCCATCAGCTCGAGTCTTGGTTTTGTAGATCCATTTACAACCAATAATAGACTTATCAGAAGGTAGGTCAACCAAATCCTACGTTTTGGTGTTAAAGAGAGCCTGTAATTCTTCCACCATTGCTAGCTAGTGTAAGAGGTTAAAGCTAGCCTTACAATAGGTGCGAGGTTCATATAGAGTAACAATAGTGGAATAAACATGTAAGTCTTTAATACTAATAGATGGTTTACTTATTTAAGAGGATCAATAGAGGGGTTGTGGAGGCTCTACAGATTCTAGTGAATGAATAGAAGAGGAAAAGTTATTTGGTGATGATGGAGGATCTGCAGTCGGAGATGTTGGACCCCGAAATTTTTTTATTAGTTTTTAAGCATGATTTGAATAAATTTTATGGTCTTGCTAGATAAACCATTTTATTTAGAGTTTAATTATTATGTCAAAGTTAGAATTAAATTAGTGTATGATTTAGGGTATAAGATTATGACCTAAGGTAAGTAGATGGATTAAATGAAAGAAGGGGTAGAATTGAAAGATTACTTAAGTCTAAAGGTTATAAGGCTTATCTTGGAGGGCAAAAGGGACAATTGATGATTATTATAGTGTAGAATTAGAGGAAGAAACTTGTTGGCTTGGTTGAGAAGAGAGAAGCATTGTGAGTGTGAGAAGAAAAGAAGAAGAGGAGAAATCAAGCTAGGGTTGTGGAGATCTTGAAGAGTTTGAAGAATTTGGAGCTTAAACAAGTAAGTACAAGCATTCTTCCTTTCTTGATTTGTTGGATTAACCATGTTTAATGATAGTTAGAAGTGAAAATGAAGTTGAATGTGTGTAGGGAGTTGTTAACGAATGATGTATGGAAATGCTTTAATCTTTTAGGGTTAAGGATCAAAGATAGATGTATTTGTGAATGAATTTGAGTTAAAATGGAGTAGATAATGAAGTGAATATGAAGTAGAAATGATGGTTAAGGTCTAAGATGTGTTAGTTGTAGATGTTAGAAGTAAAAATCAGGAAAAATGAAGGGTTCTGCATATGTTTCTGTCAAAGTTCACTGCGGCCAACTCTCCTTGGTTCACCGCAGCCAACTTGATGGATAAAGTTCGCAGCGGCTAACCCAGAAAAGTTCACCGCGGCGAACTTTGACATTTTGGGCTAACTTTTCCTTTCTGGAAAAGTTCGCTGCGGCGAACTTTCCAACACCAAACATACTTTGATATTTTAAGCATAAATTTTTGTGTAGTTATCCAAATGGAGTGATTTTTGATTTGGAGTAAACTAGAGACATAGGGCTACAAGTTGTGTGAAGAAATGAAAAATTCAATCTCTAAGGATATCAATTTTTGGATGGAATTTAAGTATAAAATATTATTTCAGTATAAAAGCAGTCTGAAAATATTTGAAGTATAACTTTCGGATTACTGATCTAAATTGAATGATTTTGGTATCATTGAAAGCTTAAGATAATGGGGGACATTTTTCTAGAAGAAAATATTATCAAATTTCTTCTTTTACCTTATCATAAAGATCATGGAAATGAACTCGAAAGTATGGATTTTGAAGGGGTTATAGTTCAGTTTTAGCATTTTTGATTATTGAAGCCTTATGAATTTCCTTTAAATGTTGTTTAAATGAGAACTTGTTTTGTTATAGGAAACCAAGCAAGCCCTATCCTAGAGCAAGAGGAAAGACAACATTGAACTTGGATTGTCAAGCGAAATTAGGTGGGTAATGTATTTATAGTTATTGTGTAATTAGGCAAATTCTTGCCTATGTATGTGTATGTCTAAATTGCTTGATTTTTGAATTGTTATGAAGATTGATAATGCATGATGAATTGCGATTATGTTATACCTTGAAAGAGTTTATAACATTTTGAATTAAATAAGAGAAAGCATGATAGTATAAGCATATGATAAAATGAATATATGCTTTTGTTTGGGCGAGAGTGGAACTATTCTGATCATCACGTGCACGTTGACAAGAGCCTTCTCCTGGTTGGCCGCTTATGGCATATGAGCTCCGAAAAGGACTCATTCTGTTCATGGTGTAAACTTTAGTTTCACCATTCTATTTCCATGGAACCCTCGAGCCATTTGATTTTGCATTGCATATTTAAATTGTCAAGCATGATATCTTTGCTCGTTATGTTTTGAGTTATGAGATGACTTGTTTAATTATGACTTTTTGAGTTAATCTGAAAATGCTTGAATTGTTAAATATATATATACATATGCGTGAATTTATGGAAAATTACTGATGGCTATAAATATATTAGTCACTGAGCTATGCAGCTCAACCCATTATTTTTCCCCTCCTCAGGTGCAGAACAAGATAACAGTTGATCCTTGCAGGGCATGGAAAACTCCAAGATAGTTAGAGACTTTTGTACTAAGTTAGTGACTATTTTTGATAGCTTTATAGGCATATCAACATTGAGCATCATTTTATGTTTGTATTAAGCTTTGATATGTATGATGTTATGTAAGTAAAGTTTGTTTAAACTCTTTGGATTTAGTGATGAAATGAAGAATTGAAGTTTCTTTTGTGGATGATTATGTTGAGCTTGTGGGTTTCAGTTTTTGAAGGTTTCACTGCAGTAAAGTCAATGATCGCTGCGGCGAACCTTTCTAAAGGCGTCGATGAACTTTTCCCGAAGGGTCCATGGAGATAACTCCATGGGTTCGCCGCGTCGAACCTATATTTAGCCGTGGCAAACTCTCCTTTGCTACCACGCTGAGATTTTTTTTATAAATGC
Source organism: Erythroxylum haughtii (assembly GCA_025504935.2). NCBI lineage: Eukaryota > Viridiplantae > Streptophyta > Magnoliopsida > Malpighiales > Erythroxylaceae > Erythroxylum > Erythroxylum haughtii. Next base: position 10,428 of record JANSVB020000084.1, read on the forward strand.
AATATTTTCCACTTTTTATTCACACCACCCTCGTTTTACTGTATTGAATGGTCTTCTCGGTCTCGAGACCCGGGTCAACCATCTTTGGTATCCGAATTGATTGTTGGGCTCCGAAAACGGGGTCCAACATATTGTGGTATCAGAGCTTAGGCTTTTCCTAGGCTTAGAATGCATAATAGTATGAATTGTATGTTCTGTGTTTAATTTTTGCATTATGAATTGATTGATTTTGTTAAGTGACATGCATATCATGCATACATGTAGGAATTAAGATTAAAATGAATTAGAAGCTAATCGGTAGTGTTTTTATTGAAAGAGTAAGATGCTACCTCATAGAAAGACACAAGAAATTTTGCAAGGATCCGCTGTACCTGAATCTCTGCCAAGGGAGGAGAGTACTGATGAGTCAATAGCTCTAGGAAATGTTGAGGCTTCTATAGGGCTTGGTAGTGGGCCTTTTCGATCACTAACGCATGAGTCACCGGTTTCGCAGGAGCAAGTGCCTCCATTAGATCCGATGATGTTCCAAACCTTTGCTCAGGCATTTGTTTAGGTTATAGGTTAGATGCCACAGACTTCTGCTCCGGCCCTAGCTAAGAAGGGGACCAGTTTGACAAGTTGAGAAAATATGGGACCGCTGACCTAAAAGAAGCTGAGACCTGGCTGAGAAAGACAGAAAGAGTATTGGAGCAGATGGACTGTGAGGATGATGAGAAGGTTATGTATGCTGCTAGCTTGATTTAAGGAGATGCCTTGCATTAGTGGGAGAGTGTGCCGAGGAGTCAGATGAGACTATCAGTGCTCACATGGAAAGATTTCTTAACAGTGTATAAGAAGAAGTACCTATCTGAGGTATACATTCAGAAGAAGCAGAGGGAATTTCTGAGTCTCACCCAGAGGGAAATGACAGTGAGTGAGTATGAGCGTCGGTTTACACAGTTATCCCGATATGCAGCAGAGATGATGCTGAGTGAGGTGGATAAGTGTCATTGGTTTGAATTGGGACGACACCTAGCCATCAGAGAAAAAGTAGTGGTGTAGAACTTTTGTGATTTTCAACAGCTGGTTGAAGCGACACTGAGGGATGAAAACATTGAGAACATAAAGAGTGTCGTGAACAAGAAGAGAAAAGAGAGAAAGCAGTTCAAGAGGGGAGGTGGTACTTCTATGCCCGAGAGGAGTGCCAGGACTTTCCCTGTGCAAT
>JANSVB020000084.1:21645-38171 GCA_025504935.2 Erythroxylum haughtii
ATAAAAAGAATTATATCTGCTTTGCAATCTTCTTCTAACTGCTTCATAAGTATAATCATTGTCAACAATAAACTGAACAATATTTTATAGGCCAACTTCATTCAGAACTTCATCAAATATTCGAAATAGAGTATCAACATTCTTAATAAGGTTAGGGTTCCCTTTGCAAAATAAACCCAAAAATTAATAATAGGTTCTTGTTTTCTATTTGTCCAACAGTACACATGATTGAACATCTATAAGTGGCCCAAATCATTTTTCTTTCATTAAAACAACTTTTTATTTTATAAATAGAGCTAATAGAAAAATAACTTTTTATTTTATAAATAGAGTTAATCAAAAGTTTATTTTTATAGTTATCAATTGAATGAGTTTTGTATTATATACTGTAAGAGGTAATATCATCTACCATAGGTTAATAATAATAAGACTATGTGATATTGAATGTTATACATGAATCATATCACAATCTAGCCATTGTCATGTCCATATTATAAGTGGCTTCTCTAGATTATAAAGCACTACAGATTAAAGGCTGAGCTCCAGTAGTTGTTTATGGTGTAAAAAAATTAAACATATGTCTTATTCTTTTCTAACATCATGTGCAATATTCTCTTATTATTAGGTAAGCATACTACCAACTTCAACATCCTCCCTATCATCCTGACTACCAACAAAATAATTTTCATTACCAATTTCGTAATTCAATCTTTATCTTCTATCTTTCTCATGCTGACACTCTTTAAGCAAAGTTTTCATTTGTCATTGCACATAATGACTCACTTTTTTACAAGGCTTCGCATCACTTTTAACCTCAACTAAATGCTTCTTTAATCTAATAATCTTCCTCTTTTCAAATGCTTATTACAATACAAATAAATGATATGGTTCTTCATTTCAGGAACCTATCCAGTATGAGCTCAAACTGGATCATTGAAATATCCTGAAGTTGCTGAATTATCAGGAGTACTTGAACTTTCTTCCATTTATTTATAAAAATAAATAAAGACATATATCAAAATTAACTTGATAGCTTCGTATAAAAATAAATTTGTGTAAAAGAATGAAGAAATAGATGGATAATAGTTTCTTAATAGCTCATGTTTCTGTTTAAACCCAAATATCAAATATATATATATATATATTAATTATATATATACATATATTAATTGTTTCACTTTCACAAATATAACTTATTTTGTGTGATAACATAATTAAAACATAAAATAACCACTATAAACTATTTTGTTTAATTATATAATTAAAAAATAAACTTATAACTATAACATATTTTGTATAATATATATTATTTGATCATAAATTCACAAGTTACAACTATAACTCATTTTGTGTTATTACTTATTACATGATTTAACTATAAACTCACCTCTATAATTCAATTTGTATAACACATAATTCAACCATACACTTAGAAATATAACTCATTTTATGTGATTACTTAATTTAAACATAAACACTCAACTATAACCTATCTTGTGTAATTATGTGATTTAACCATAAACTCTTAACTATAACTTATTTTGTATGATTATTGATTAGTTAATTAAATAATCTAATTATAGATATAAACTCACAACTGTAATTCAATTTGTATAATTACTATTCATATAATTGAACCGTAAATTAACTAACCATTTTGATGATTACCAAATTCAATTTATAATGTATAACCTAATTTATAATAAAGATTAAAGACTAACCTTTCTTTCAAATTTCAATGGATCTCAATTTTAAATTTTAGACAAGAATACCTCAAATTCATCATCTAATTCCAACTTTTAGACAACAAATGAATAACCTAAAATTCATAGTCCAATTTAAAATTATAGTTTTCAATTTTCATAGAGATAACTAGTTCCAATTTCCAAACATCACTGTTAATTTCCATAAAAGACACAAATTCAAATTTCCACAATCATAATTCACAAGCCATACATCACAAGTCTGCAAAACTACAACACAAGCAATCACATTATCAATTTATCAATTATTATATACGATTCTAGCGGATTATTGCTTGTAAAATGCAACCTTGGCTTTATATTTATCACAAGCATAAGCTCACATTGCTAAAGTTTTATAACACATCACAACATAAGGCGATGGTGGAGGACCAAAGGTGGAGCTTGCAGGACAATCTGTGATGGGCCACAGGGTATATGCGGTGTGATATAGCAATTGTGACTAATATGAGTAGCAATGGATGTCGGGAGACTTAGAAATGTGACAAGCCGGTACTTGCAATAGGCATCAAGACTCGGGACTGCAACGAGTTGCAAGAGATTAGCGGCAACAATGGCGACTGATGACGGCGACAACAAGGTGAAAGGATGGTGAGGTGACAGAGACTACTTTGAGACGATTGAAGGAGAATGAGAGTGACGTGAAGCCGATTGGAGGGTAGTGGAGAGACGAGGGAGAGGGAGACTAACATTAAGGAGATAATGGAGAAGTGGAAGAACACAAGATTTAGTGTTTTTAGGCTAACATTTTTTTTGCATTTTATTTCTCATGTTGTTTTGGTTTTTGCAGAATTAATTGATATTTGGTTAATATTTTAGTTAACCACTGGTACTAATCCAAAAGGTTAATATAGGTTGATACCACTAACTAATAGCTCAATTGGTCTTTAGAAAAGTTTGTTGAGTGTTAAGAGTTTCAGGTTTGAGTCCCAACAATAATAGTGTGAGAGTTTCATCTAATATGGTGATTCCTTGTATGCACCAAATATTAGACCACCTTTTTAAAGAGTTGAGTGAGATTAAACCATAATTTACTCCCACCACTTTATCGAGCTGGAATGTGGAGACGTCTTGTCATAAGGACTTTAGGAGAGCCACACTTAAAAGTTAGCTTATGAGAGTAGAGAGCCCAAAGTCCTTATAAATCCCATACCAACTTTGTATTTAATCAATATGGGATTCAAGTCTCATACCTTGCAGTTAGATCAAACCGTAACATTTGTTTCCCCATAAGGACCAATGTCTTCATTGGTCATGACTGACACTTTTAGGTCACCACTCTATGGGTCACCACTCTGAGATCCTTGTTGGTCACGGCTGGCACTCTCAGGCCACCACTCCGTGGGCCATCACTCTAAGACCGACTTTGATACCAATTGATAAGGACTTTAAGAGAGCCACACTTAAAAGCTAGCTTATGAGGGTAGAAAGCTCAAAGTCTTTATAAATTTTATATCAACTTTGTATTTAATCAATATAAGATTCAAATCCCATACCTTACAATTAGATCAAACCGTAACATCTTGAGTGAACAATTATACCTTTTGAGTGTCTAAGTAGTGCTAAATTTCGGACTGTTTTTCAGTCAAATATGATATATTCGTAACTCGTAACTTTGCTGATGACTGAGGACACTCCAGACTCTCTCTGCTCCGCTGTCTGGAAACAAAACATTACGTAATTAGTTTGTTTTTCATTTTATTTCCTTTTTGTAGTTGTTTAAGAATGAAAATGGTTTAATTAAGGGCATCGCTTCCAAGGCAAGTTAAAAACTTTTCATTATCCATTTTCTATGACAAACAGAAAATAACATAATTTACGTCTTGTTCTTTCTAGGTCTCTGACTAATGACTGGGTATCATTGTGTTCTTCTTCCACACCCACACTCTTTGTTTTTTTTTTTTTGAGAAAGACACCCACACTTCCTTTTACCAGATCTGACCTCACCAATTCTTTGTATATAATATTTGCAGTTTGTTTGCTTCTCTCTCTTCGAGGAAGATCACCCTTTGCATGCTCACGCTTGCTTTCTGTTCCAGATGCCTTTTTGATTCAAGTACTATTGATTTCTGCTCTTAAGTTCACATTGTTGATTCATTTGCTCTTCCCAGTTTCGTTTATTATTCTTTTTTTTTTTTTCCTGATAGACTGAAGCTCTTGGATGATGGCGTCCAAACAAGGATCCAAGAAATCCAAAAGGTGGGGCTCCGCAAGCTCTAAAGCTGCTAATTCACCCTCCTCTTCCACCACATCGTCGTCCAAGCAGTTTCCCGAAACTTCAGTAGATGGCCAGAGTTCTCCTGCGTCCTCCGCACCAAGTAAACCGCAGTACTTTTACTCCGAGAGTGTGGCTTTACATGGCGAGAGATCCAAAGAGAACGTAACCGTCACTGTTCGCTTTCGGCCTTTGAGGTCTGCTTCTTTTTTGTTTCTGATGTATTTTTTCTCTTTTTTTTCTTTTGGTGTAGAAACAATTTTATTATTTTGTGATTGTGTGTTCGTTTTGAATGATTTAGTCCGAGGGAGATTCGTCAAGGAGAGGAAATTGCTTGGTATGCAGATGGGGAAACTATTGTTCGAAATGAACATAATCCTTCGATTGCCTATGCTTATGGTGAATTTCTCTCCGTTCTGTGTTAATTCGGTTGGATCATCACGAAATTTTTTCCATCGTCGGACTGATGAGTTTTATCTTGACCCAACTTTGCTTGTTTAGTTAAAAATTTCTGCATTTTTTGGGACTTTCATGATTAATTTAGAGGTTTCTTATGTTTTGCAAATTTTGTAACAAGGTCAGCTTATGAAGAAAGTTATAACTGTTTTACTCAAATTCTCTTATATGTACCAAAGAATACAACTTGGGAAGTAGCTTTGTGTCTCGATTTAATCCTATAACGGTGTCTTGCTTATTTGTGAATGCTATTTAGATCGGGTGTTTGGTCCAACAACTACAACACGCCATGTCTATGATGTTGCTGCTCAACATGTTGTCAGTGGTGCTATGGAAGGCATTAATGGTATTTTATTTGGAAATTACCTCTATTTAGGTATCTAGATCTTCATCCTGTGTTTGAAAATGTGCATCTAACATTGTTTTTCATGCAATTTGCAGGCACGATTTTTGCTTACGGTGTGACAAGTAGCGGGAAGACTCATACAATGCATGTGAGATTCATTCACCACTTTCCTCAGATATTTTTCGTTTTGAGCCGATATAGCACATCTGCAATGCATATATGCTATGGACTTCACTAATAACCATATTCTTTTACCTAGTGTATTTTAGGATGTATATCTTCATGAATTGTATTTCTTATGTAATAGTCCAAATCATCTGAAGTAATTGACGTACTGTGTGGGTTTAATTTGGTTATATTATGTCATCTAACTGACATCTGCACATATTGGCAAGCATGAATTTCTGATAGTTGTTAACATTGTGTGCCAAGTGGTGTCATGTCTATACTTTACATGCATTTTAGTTTATAAACATTGTATTGAAACAGAAATCAAACTTTTTCACTGGATCTGCAAGAAGATAACTGATGATAATGTGGGCACTATGTAAATGACAGGGTGATCAGAGGTCTCCTGGTATTATACCATTGGCAGTGAAGGACGCTTTTAGTATTATTCAGGAGGTACTTTATCTAACATTACTTTCCTCATGTGCATTCTTTGCTAGGTCATCGTTAGGTCTACTAATTAATTTGATACAATCTCTGATCTAGACTCCAAACAGAGAGTTTCTTCTACGTGTCTCATACTTGGAGATATACAATGAGGTAAGTTTTTTACATTCCCTTTGTTGACTTGGTGATTCTTCTTTGCCTCTTTTCATCTGCCTTGTATTTGAATACTCATCATATGACATGCTTCAGTCACGTTTGGAATTAATCTTTTCCAAATTGTGCTGTCTATTGAATTTCTGTTTCATTTCAGGTTGTTAATGACTTGTTGAATCCAGCTGGCCAAAATTTAAGAATTAGAGAAGACACTCAGGTACTTAGAGATTTCCGGTCTTCTTCTTCCTTGACTAAAAAATAAGTAGTGCGGTCATGACATATCAATAAAGACAAGGGTGCAGTTGTTTAGGTGCTATGGTCCATTAATATCCACTGCAAACACATTGAGTAATAGCTTCAATCAACTAAACGAACTCTTGATCAAAAGTATAACGGCTATTATTGTCTGAAAAAGCACCAAAGCTTTCAGCAGTGCATCATGGTGAATAACTGAGCTTAAATTCTCTTTTTCTGTGGCCTAGTAGTTTGGTAGCCTTACTCTTCAATTTTCGTTTGTTATGCAAGTGGAATCATACTGGTTGTCATTCAATATCTTGACATATTAGAATGAAGGTAATTCACAAAGGGGGGTTGGATTAGCAGGTGAAAAATGACAAAATTATAAACTTTTGCTATTAACTGAGCAGAAGGTGCAAATGGTGACACCGAACTGTCCTAATAATCCTCTCAGACTGCCACTATTTTAATCACGAAGCTGTTTCAATATAAAGCTGGGCATGCACTTGTCAGATTTTGCTATTGAGTTATGCCTAATGTGAAGTTAGATTCTTGTTAAAATGGTTTGCTACTGATGAACTGATTATTTAGGTTGTCCTGGAAATATACTTTTGAAACTCGAGTTGTTGAAAAGGATGGGGTTTATCTACACATTGCATGGTACTATAATTTGAAGTTGTTGAAAACAAATACCTGAGCTGCACCTGAAGCTTTAGAGCTATATCTATATCGGTTTGTGTGCATTGCGCATCTTTGAAGCCCATTGCAGTTATCTGTCATTTGTACAGGGTGATGACACTCAATCCTTTTAAACTGACGAGCTTCTTTTACTAGTATAATTGAGGGTAAAGAGTTGCTGGAACAAGTAGAAGTTCTAGAGGCCATTCCTCTATTATGACAGCGGTGGTAGACTAGCTCTCTTTTGATGTTTCCGAGTTCCACAAATTTTAGTGATGTCTTCTGAGTATACAACACTGATGATGTTATGATGGCACTGAGCATGGTCTATGAGAATATGCTTTAATGATGATCATTTAATTTGGTTGATTTGGGAACTATAAATGACATTAATCACTTGAAGTTGTCCCATGTTTTGGTGTGACTTATAGCGTGCTTTATTGTCTCACATTTCTTGTTTAGGGAATGCCATTTTAATTAAGCAATACTTTGTCTAAAACGAAATAGCTGGTTTTCTTTGAGGTTGCAATCCAAGAAAGAGTTGGAATGCTTGACTTTAGATTTTAGGTTCATCATATCTAAAACCCTCCTTTCCCCAAAGTTCCAGAAGGATATTTTCCTTTCTTTGAGGTGATTCTGTAGATCTGTTTGATGTTCACCTTCTTTTGGCACTTGTTTTTATATGATGATGAGAAACATAGCTCCTGGTGATGGCCTTTGGATAGTATACTTTCTTGGGTTGTCTAGCAAAGACTCGACTTTATGTTACATATCATGACGTGGACAAAGTGGTTGAGCGTGGTTCCATTTCCATTATTGCAAGGTTAATTTATTGCTTGATAAGTTCTTGGAGAGTTCTTCAAGGCTACCAATTCATGCAGTTGAATGACATCAGCAAGTTTGTTCTGGAATAAGGAAAGGGAATAAGTGTTAAAAATTATGTGATTCTAGACAATATTAATTAACTTGTTTACAACTAATGCTATGTTTTCAAATTGTAAAGGACTTAAACAGAAACCATGTTGACCAGATAGAAGGCATTCACATATGCAGTATACACTTCTGATTTTGATTGCTTGTCAATGTAAACTTTTTTCAACTATCATAAGCAACGATTCAGTTGCTTCTCAGGGAATGGAATTTTCTGTTACTCTATGTAAGGAAGATAGTTTCAGATAGATCATAAGGCAACTAATTTTGCTAATAAGCTGGATACTTGCAGGGAACTTTTGTTGAGGGAATAAAGGAAGAAGTTGTGCTGTCCCCTGCTCATGCCCTTTCTCTTATAGCAGCAGGAGAAGGTAAATCTCATGTAATCACACACAACTTCCAAAACTAAGTGGCTTTAGTGGAAGGATTTTGTTGTGTAGAGGTTCTCTTGTTACTGGAGCCCATAGTAGAACTAATTAAAGATTATGTTACCATTATGACTATGAGTTTGAGATTTGTTTGGCAGTGACTGGCATATATGCAAATAGATGTCTGCATTCATGCATTAAGACCTGGGTTTTTGTGTTTTTGATGATATGTGTTTCAATGAATTTGTATCTAGAGCTTTAGGAGCTTTTGTGTCTGTTTATGTGATGTCTTAATCTGTGCTTCATGTGTACTAGAATGTTGTTAAGTTATTTGCTAGATTCTAAATCTGAAGTGTTGTGAACTTGCTCTCTCCATTGTGCTTTTACTCATTCGTGATTAGTGCTGTACACTGCCATGTGATGTGCCTTTTCCTTTACTTTATTAATGTTTCCTTACAGCTTGAAGATTGTCCCTCATTGTGACTGCCCTTTTCTGTTTGATACAGAGCACAGGCATGTTGGATCCACAAACTTCAATTTACTTAGCAGCCGGAGCCATACAATATTTACACTGGTAACTTTGGGTTACATAGTTGAAGCATTCAGCAATGTTGATTGATTGCTAAATTTTGCACTTTCTTCAATATGAGTCTTTCTAAGCAGCCAATTTTCAGTTTGTAAATTTTTTGACATTATCTTTCGCATGTTAGTTGAAGGAAACCTTTTAATTGATATAGTTATCACATTCTCTTATAAGTAACTTTAACTTTCCTAACTTTTTTTATCATAAGCTCTAAATTTTTTTTCTTTATGTCATCATCCACATTAACACTGTTTTCTTTTCTTCTTTTTATTGTACGTTTTAGTCCATTAACATCTAGTTGCTTAGCTTTGTATTTCCAGGCTTGTATTGATTTATATTTGATATCCCTAGCATACATCTTGTGGATAAGCTTACTGATTGCATGCTTAACTACTCTTTTAATGCTGAAAAGCTTTTAACTGGCAGATTAGTGAAGTTGAGTGGTTGTCTTCTTTAATTTGATAGTTTCTAGTGGAAAGGCATGCCATCTATCTTATTTCATGTTTTTAAGGGATACAGTTGTTTGGAAATCGTCATTTTCTATTGAGATGTTCAATTTTCCTTTATCCATTTTGGTCTAAGTCTTTGCATTTACCTCACACAGACGATAGAAAGTAGCCCTTGTGGTGAAAATAGCCAAGGAGAGGCTGTAAATCTGTCCCAACTGGTAATTTCTAAGGCTTTTATCCAGACATTGATATTGCTCATTAAGTTTAAGTTAGGACATGGTTTTTTTACTCGAGTTTCCACCTCTCTGTTTCCTTGGTTTACTTCGGTAGCTATCTTATGGCTGCTTTAATATGAATAATCTATTTTTAACTCCTTCATAATTTACTTATACCTGCAGCACCTCATCGATCTAGCAGGTTCTGAAAGCTCAAAGGCTGAAACGACTGGTTTGAGACGCAAGGAAGGCTCCTATATAAATAAGAGCCTGCTGACGCTTGGAACTGTAAGTACTATTAGGACTCTTTTGAGCCATCCATATTCAAGAGTATAATATTTGTGAAATCTGCCATCTCCAAATTATTCAACAAGCTGATGTTTGGTATTTGGGTGGCATGTAAAAGTCTACATAATCTTATGACATTTGTAGCCTAAGCAATGAATCTCTGGCACACACATACACATATCACATATCTGTGTTCTTATTTTAAAAATCAGATTTCAAATTATTGGAATGAGTTTTTACTCAGTAACTGTGATCATCTTCTTTTGCCTTAATAATTTACTATTTTAACAACTGAATTGGTTCTTGTCTTTCTATGACAAATTCGGAAGTTTTTCTGAGAGAATTTGTTATTTCATTGTTTGAAATGCAGACATGAATTCACATTGATGCTCTGGTTTTCATAGGTTATATCAAAATTGACAGATGGACGGGCAACACATATTCCTTATAGGGACTCCAAATTGACAAGGCTCCTTCAGTCCTCTCTAAGTGGTCATGGGAGTGTATCCGTAAGTATCTTGGCATACTATTGTAGGAAAATATTGATGTAATCCTATAGTCATTCATGCTCCCATGTTTGAACAATTGTACCTGAGACTGCTTCTTAGCCCTTTTTTTTCATGATCGAAATTACAGCTCATTTGCACTGTAACTCCTTCGTCAAGCAGTTCGGAAGAGACACATAATACTCTGAAATTTGCCCACCGTGCAAAGCACATTGAAATTCAAGCAGCTCAGAACAAGGTATTTCTCTTTTCCTTTGCCATCTGCATCTCCAAAACAAAATTTGTTTTGAAATCTGAATATTTTCTGCCTTGCAGATTATTGATGAGAAATCACTTATCAAGAAGTATCAAAATGAGATACGCTGTCTGAAGGAAGAGTTAGAACAACTGAAAAGGGGTATTGTCATGGTTCCTCAGTTGAAGGAGATTGTGGAAGATGACATTGTCCTCCTAAAACAGAAGGTACACTAGAAAGTTTCTGCTTTGGATCAAATATCTAATTTCAATTCCATGCTTGATTGTAGGTGCAGGCCTTACTTTTTCATTCCACTTATTAGCTTAATTGAAAGCCACCATCTTCATTTGACTATCTCATGTCTTTGGAAAGAAAATTATCAGTCTTGCATATTGACTTTATCATCAAATGATAAATGGTATTAGAGTTCCTTTTCTCTACAAATGCAGCATAAGATTCAAGGTAATCTTTGGAGGATCACAAGTCTAGCTATCAGTTGGGTTGGGTGGACATGTATTTATTATTGGTTCACTTCATTTCTTAACATTGGGACCTGGCTCTTCAAGCGTTTGACCAATTCATTCTGAAAGAAAAGGAAATGACAAAATCATTAAAATATTGGGTTTGTCTATCAGCAAGTTCTTGATCATTTTTCCTGTTCAACTAGTTGCTTATTTTAGTTGGTTATCCATGATATGCGGTTTCAATTATCAGCCCAAGAGTGAGAATATAATCATTTTACATGAAATACATAGAATCACTTCAATATAGCTAGGTATCAGCATAAACATGATGGAGCTTTAAGAAAAAAATTTAAGGTCGATAGTATAAGAACCACACTACAAGTATGTCTTAGCTTTTATAAAATACTCGTTTACTGTCTAACCGTGGCCCCTATTATCAATGTTCAACTTCCCCCAGTTAATGTAGTCCTGATACCAGTGCTTTATTAACTAGAATATGTCATCACTATATTCTGATTTTTATTGAGTTGTCTTTCTTTTCATACTGTCAAATGTTTTGAGGAGCAGCAAAAGGGGTGTTTGAAGAAGCCATTACATGTTTCAGTTGTAGACTCAAAGGTTGTCCAACTTAACTACATGCATTTTCGGGAATTTGCTTGGCCTGATTGCATTGCAACACATAAAAATTGCATAAAGTGATTTGCAGTTTCAATTCCAATTGAATAAAATGAGATAATGTGCATGTCATTTCATAACTAGTATTAGTCAATCAATTTCTTCTCCATCTACTTTGAGTCCATGTATTGTTTATTATCATTTTTATTGAAGGGCAGTATCATGTGTCTGATTTTTTTGATTTCTTTATTGTGTTTTAACATGTAAAGCTAGAAGATGGTCAAGTCAAGTTGCAATCAAGATTGGAACAAGAAGAAGAAGCGAAAGCAGCTCTCTTGAGCAGAATACAGCGGTTGACAAAATTAATTTTGGTCTCAACAAAAGCCTCACAGTCATCAAGGTTTCCTCACCGTTCAGGTCCTAGGAGAAGACATTCCTTTGGGGAAGAAGAGGTACTATAGAAGTATTAAAGTTCCCTCGTATTACTTCTTCCTCAGCGGAATTTTCCTTGCTTGCTCCCAATTGGATGAACTTGTTGATTCTACACGTGCACGAGATTTTATCCTTTTGTCTTGTCTTAAATTAGTTTGAACTGATTGAAGATGATTATTTGTTGTACACAGCTTGCTTACCTACCATACAAAAGAAGGGATCTGATGTTAGATGATGAAAATGTAGATCTTTATGTTTCTCTTGAAGGAAGTGCTGAACCTGTAGATGAAGCACTTAAGGAGGACAAAAAGACTCGGAAGCATGGATTGCTAAACTGGCTAAAACTGCGTGTACGTGTGCTACTGATTTTTGAGTACCTTTGTTTGATGTTTATTGTATCTCCCAGCTTTGTTCTAAATGCTTATGGTTCAATATATTTGTCAATAAATTTCTGCTTCTCTATGGTTATTTTCTGTCGTAACAATATAACTGAATATCTTGTATGATAGTGCCTAGTATGTTCCATGTGTTCCTGAATAGTGCGGTTTTGGTAGAATCATTTATTTTAAGTTTTGTATATAAAAAGTTGAAGATTGTAGGACTGGCAAGGGCCTTAAAGTATGGCTAAACTCGAACTGATGTTTCAGGGCGACAAATTCGGATCATCTGAGTAATTTGTTTTACAGCTCAAACCCTGAGAAATCAGACTCACTTCATTCTGTTATTTTCATTCTGAAAGATTATTAGACCCTTCATTTTTGAACATATATTTGTCAAAGTCCAAGATATCAGAACCTATTGTTCTGTTTCATTTGAAATTCGTCGTTGAATTATTGGTATGCTGGTTTCTTTCCTCTTTACCTTCGTATTTCCCACCTCTTCTCTAAAGTGCTTGTATTGACTGTTCTTGATCAGAAACGAGATAATGGGTTGGGGACAAGCACTAGTGATAAATCAAGTGGAGTGAAATCTAATAGTATACCTTCAACTCCTCAAGCAGAAAACAGTAATTTTCATGCAGAATCAAGACTTTCAAATCCTTTACTAATAGAAGGCTCTCCATCAGCCGTTTTGCTGTCTGAGGTTAGGCAGGATGTAGAACTTCCTGAGGACAATTTCCTTGGACAAGAAACTCCTTCAGTAAGCTAATAGCTTTTCTACCAACTGTAAATGAAAACTTCTGTTTGGGTAAACATGTATTCTGCATAGTCTATGGCCTGAATTCCTTTGCATTATTTTTGGTAGACGAGCATAAAAACAAGTGATCAGATTGATCTTCTGAGGGAGCAGCAGAAAATTTTGTCCGGGGAGATGGCCCTTCATTCAAGTGCTTTGAAGAGATTGTCTGAGGAGGCTTCTCGAAATCCACAGAAGGAGCAGATTTATGTATGTTATTCTTGTTCCTTTTTCTTTCATTAGCCCCTTTTGAATGCACAGAGAATTCAATTTCCATCTCTCATACTTAAAGGATGAGATGAAGAAGTTGAATGATGAAATAAAGATGAAAAATCATGAAATATCATTGCTGGAAAAACAAATAGCCGATTCTGTCCTGGCTTCCCACAACAAGGTGGATAACTCGGAAATGTCACAAGTGAGTGAACTCTGCTTCTGTGTACTTGAACTGTTTGCTATTGTTGCATGTACGTCTATGAGCTGTTTGTTGTTTTATGCTGCAGACAATTGCTGATTTGATGGCACAGTTGAATGAGAAGTCATTTGAGCTTGAGGTGATCTGCCTCCCAGTTTGACTTCAGCTTATTAAGTTCCAATATGTTTCATGTTTGATACTGATTGCTTGTTTGATCTTGTGAAATCTTTTTACATAAAAACAAATATGACTCATAAATTTCTCTAACAGCAATCTTTTATTTTACTGATGAGACATGACTGTATGGTTATTCACAAATAATGAGAATAATGGAACATGTATTTGATTTTTTCAAATTCAGTACAGAACTGAGGACTGGATTCCTATTTTCATATACTTCTTGGCGGATAGCATCCCATTTGTTTATGTAATGTATATGCTAATCATGGCTTGATACTTCTTATGCTATCCTCTTTTCAGGTTAAAGCTGCAGATAACCGTATAATTCAAGAGCAGCTGAACCAAAAGGTACAAAAGCTAATCAACTCTACTCTGTCTTTGCTGCACAATGGATGCTTACCATTGTCTTTTGAGTCGTATTATCAAGAAAGAGTAGTAACTTGACCTTGCTGTTTTATCAGATTTGTGAATGTGAGGGCTTACAGGAGTCGATTGCCTCTTTGAAACAACAACTTGCAGATGCTCTTGAAAACAAAAATCTTAGTTCTCTCTCTAGTTTCTCACAGAGATTTTCTGAACTAAAAGGTTCTTACAGCCAACATCAAGTTAACAAGGACATTGTGGCCTTGAAGGAGAGAAAAGAAGATCTGCTCCTAAAAGCACAGGTTAATGTGATTATATGACTGCATGATCAAGTTTGTGATCCTGGTTTTTAAAACAGTTCAACTGTCCCTTATTATTTATTTTGAGGATTAACGTTTATCCATAATCAGAAAGGGAAAACAAAAGGAATCATAATGATGCCATGGAACTAATTTTGCAAATAACACACATCCATTTGCGTGGCTATCCTCCACTGTTGGCAATCCATTTTATCTTCCAGAATATTTGGATATTCACTATCTTCACCGAGCAATATATTCACCTGTAGAACAAATTTGTTGAAGTGATAATGAATTTTATTTTCTTCAATTGTTGGTGTCAGATGAAGAATCCATAGTGTTCCACTGTGGATGATCCTATGGAAAGCTTGTGAATTATCTTTATTCACCTTTGCATCTTAGAGATCATGATGTTATCTGCTTTTCTCTGGTTTTTTGATTTTATGCAATTTTAATCTTAAAGATCATTATGGTAATGGGACAATCTGTACTGTGTTGAGGAGTTTCTTGATTAACTCGAGTATGTTGTCAAACACTTCTCGTTTACTTTTTGGGCTAACTGAGATAGGTGTGAATATTCATATGCAACTAGGATTCGATAGCTATTTGATACATAGGAACCCCTTCAATTTTTTGAGGATGCATGGAGAATTGGAGTTCAGCTTGGTGGCATACTTCAAGTTTAACATTATATGATTACTCTTTATCTTGTGACTACAGCTCTCCGTGTTTACATAACTAGCAAAAGGAATTAACGTCCAAGAATCATAGTCAAGTACATGTATGATGCGTACAACCATTTGGTAGAATTCTTTCTGCAACTGTCAAGCAAAGGCACAGATCACTACTGAATGATCCTGCATTGATTTTACATATTAATATGTTAAACCACATGCATCTCAGAAAGTGATGGTGCAAAATAAGAAGCTCATTGTACACTGTTGATATCATCAGATGGGTAGAAGGGTTTATGGGCAATTTGCATTGTACTTTACCACATTCAAGGAGAAAAAATGGTTTAGATAGTTATCTAAAACGTTTTGGTTTCATCAGAATCTGAAACTTTCTGGTTTCATCTTTTAATTCTGAAATGTAATAAATATTTTCAAGTTCTTGAGAGCGCAAATTATGTTATGACTTCAAAAGTTTCACTTTATCTAATTCCTTGCTTTTCTTCAATCAGGCTGCAGAGATTGAAGAATTAAAAGAGAAGGTTGCAACACTAACGGATTCAAAAGAACAGTTAGAAATGCGGAACCAAAAACTTGCCGAGGAAAGTTCTTATGCAAAAGGTCTAGCGTCTGCAGCTGCTGTTGAGCTAAAGGCGTTATCAGAAGAAGTTGTCAAGCTGATGAATCATAATGAGAGATTAAATTCTGAGCTGGTAGCACTAAAAAACTCACCGTCTCAACGCAAAGCTAGTAGTACTGTGCGGAATGGGCGGAGAGAGAACAACATAAAACGCCAAGACCAGGTGGCGTTAGCTTCAGATCTCAAGAGAGAGTTGGCTTTGAGTCGAGAAAGGGAACTCCAATATGAATCTACTCTTACTGAGAAGGATAAGAAAGAAGTTGATCTTCAGAGGAAGGTTGAAGAATCCAAGCAAAGAGAAGCATATTTGGAAAATGAACTGGCTAATATGTGGGTACTTGTAGCGAAGTTGAAAAAATCCCACGGGCCTGATACAGATAAATCTGACTCAGCAAGAGAGAGTCCGAAAGTTGATAGTTAGTGTGAATTTATCGAAGATGGTCTATGGGTCAGTGGTGACAAATGGCCTCATGTATACCTTACAATAGAGTAGTGTCTGTAAAAAGAGTCGTGCATTAATAGTTGGGGATGTTTGTGTATCTTGGAATGGCGTTGAAAGACTAAGTGTAACAACCCACTCTTGATTAACGTGGGTCATCTTGTGAATGTTTGTTCAATTTAATTGACGAAAACAAATCAAAAGTTTTCAACAATGAGCTGACATAGAATTGTAACAGGAAATCAATACACGTGTTGAAACATTAAGCACGGGCCATGGGCGAACTAGTCTGCCGGATGTGAGACCACCTGGCATCGAAGAGGTCGTGTCTAGTCTCTTTACTCCCTATGAAAAATGGATGACACTTTAAGGATCTAAGAATTTGTTGGAAAATCCAGTCGGGATTGGATCCGAACTGTAGTAGAATAATTACGGAATTTTTTCGTTACTTTTGATATTTCAAAAATTAAGATCTATTTAATTCTATAAAATGATTAATATGAATCAAAATAATGCAGAAATTTAATTAGTATCTCATTCCAAAGCTTGATTTTTATTTTGTTGAATCCCTCGAACTGTTTCCGAAATTGACCCGTCTCAACCACCATAGCCGCATAAGTGTCCAGCCTTTAACGGTATCTACAGAACAGGTTGAGAGAACTCGGTAATTGTTACAGAGAGGGTTAAGCATGAAGTGCTAGCTCCATAGAACTCAAGTCTATTTATAATAAGTTTTGAACGTTTTAGTAATTTAATTGAAATTAAATTCTAATTTCAATTAAACTTTAATTAGAA
>JANSVB020000084.1:234617-245281 GCA_025504935.2 Erythroxylum haughtii
TGCCTTGCTGGTTGTCTCCAAAAGTTACTGATCCTCCTTGCTTATTTTGGAGGTCTAGGAACATAGACCTTCTTCCCGTTATATGTCACGAGCATCCACTGTCCAAATATCATTGGTGCTGGTTGCTTTTTCCAAGAAAGGAGATCTGCAGTATATATATTATATCTTTCTTAGGTACCTATGTTTTCTTAGGTCCTTTGGGATTAGACTTACAATTACTCATCGAATAATAAGAATATTGTTTTTCTTTCTTTCTGTTAGGAACAAAACTCTTATTATGACGAACATTACTATTATTAAAACCTAAACACTCTTATCATTTGGATGTATATATTTTCCAATCATATCATCCATCCTTTTTGTACTTTTAGTAAATGTTGATAAATTTGTTGAGAGACTGTTAATCCTTTGTTTTAGTTAATTAATTTCTACAAATATATCTACAATTACTTTCTTTTTCATATCATCTACTTGTTTCTTAAGGCATACATTTTCTTTTTCTAACACTTCCGTGTTCTTCAAACTTTTAACAAATTTCTTTTTCAATATCCTATATTATTTTAATATAGCCTGTGATTCTTCCAACTATTCTAAATAAGCATCCTGAAGTTCATTAAAGTTAGAAATTACCTCATCGTCGCATTTCTTTTCAGCTATCAAGCATATATTTGCTTGTTCTGATGTTTCTGAGTTAGAGTCAGATTCAGACGAATCCAGATCTTCCCAAATTGCCATCATGCTCTCTTTTTTTCTTTACTTTTCTTCTGTTTTCTTTTGAGCAACGGGCATTCAGACTTGTAATGTCCTGGTTTATTGCACTCATAGTAGACGATAGAACTTTTCTCATTCTTTGAATCTTCTTTGCTATTCTTCTTAATAGAAAAGTCTTTATTTCCCTTTTCTTTCTTTTTTCACATCCTCCTAATCTTTCTTGAAATGAATGATAGTTCATCATCATCTTCACTTGAATCTTGATCAGATTCACCAGCATCATCATTCTTGATTTCTTCAATCTTTAATGCTTTTGAAGATGTGCTTCTATTTTTTTGTATCTTTTGATTCTTCTGACCAACCTTTAATGTGATAGATTTATCTCTTCTAGGTTTATCTTCTACATCAAGCTCTACTTCATGTATCTTTAGTGAACCAAGTAATTCATCTAGCTTCAGTTTACTTAAGTCCTTGGCCTCTTGTATTGCTGTAACTTTAGGTCTCTATCTTTTAGGAAGACTTCTGAAAATCTTTCTGACATGATCTTGATTATCATAGATTCTCCCAAGAGCTTTAAGTCCATTAACAATTGTTTGAAATCTTCCAAACATCTAATCGATTAGCTCCTCATCTTTCATCTTGAACAGCTTATACTGATGAACAAGAATACTGATCTTGGACTCTTTCACTTGATTTGTGCCTTCATGTGCAATGACTAATATATACATTTCCTTTACAGATACGCATCCATGAACCTTATCATATTCACTTCTGCTTAGGGAACAACTTAGAAAGAACTTGGCCTTTGAGTTTAACTAAAATCGAGCTTTCTGATCGGCTGACCATTTATCACGAGAGATGATATTGCCTTTGCCATCTGTTGGTGTATATGGACCATTCTCAATGATATCCCAAAGATCAATATGTGAGGATTCTATAAAGATCCACATCTTATCCTTCTAATAATGATAATCCTCACCATTAAATGCAGGAGGTCTTGTGACCGAAGCACCTTCAGCTATAAAAACATATGATTCAGCCATAGATCTTTGTCTTCACTTTGTGATAGTGTTTCTTAGAAACCTCACTCTGAAACCAACTGAAGTAAATCACTTGTCAATATAGAAATCAGGTATAATCTGTAAAATACACAAGAAGGGGGGTTGAATTGTGTAATCTTTTCAAAAATATTAATCTTTTGAGATTTTTTAAATTTCTTTACAGAATTCAAATGATCACAAAAACAGTTTACTAAAGTTGATAAGTAATACAATCGCAAGTAATATTATCTACTCGTCTAACAACAAGAAAATTAAAAGATAAGGTTAAAGAATAGACGTTGCGATTTTATACTGGTTCACCACAAACCTTGAGCTACATCTAGTCCTCAGAGTTTGTCTGAGATTTTACTATGCTCTTCAACTTTACAAGTATTCTTTCTACACTTGTAGAGCTTCTTCAGGTCTCTCTCACAAAGTATTCTTTATCTACTATCTTAGTCTCTCCAGGCTCTAGCCTTTCTTTCTCTCTCTAGGAAAGATATTTTTGAGTTTTATGTTACAGATATATTCGCTCACTTTTTTCGCATTTTGAATGCAAAATTTCTCTAAGTATTTTACAATCAAATTTTCTCCCTTGTAAAAATGTTATTTAGTCTTCGACTAGAACTAGTATTTATAGCCTAAGTCTCCAACTGTCTTCTTAAGAAACTGCTTCTTGAATCTTTTAGACACCGTTATTAGTTAAGTTTTGTAACTAACTCCAACTAACTAACTGACTGACGTTCTAGAATATCTTCCTTTCGTATCGTTTGGAATAATACCTCTTTTGTCATCACATTTCATCTGATATTGCGCTTTGTCTGGTGTTGCGCTTCGTTTGGTGTTGCACTTCGTATGTTGTCGTGCTTAGTCTATTGTTACGCTTTGTCTATTGTTGTGCTTTGGCCTGGTGTTGCACTTCGTCTGTTGCTGACGTATCGTCTGTTGTAGATATATCGTTTGTCACTGACCGCACATCTTTTGGGTTTGACTAAGTGTTACTTTCATTTTTCTACACACTTAACAAACTTATCAAAACAGTTAATACATTTCTAAGATTATCATTATTTGATTGTCATCAAAATTAATTGAAGTGAAGTCCTCTTGACTTAACACCTTAGCCACAAAATTGGTTTGCTGCAGCCACATTTCTTCATTTTTTACCAAGTAGTCAATGTCATCTACAAGTTATAGCACCAACTGCATAACCCAATAGTCTTTGTGGTTTATCTATTGTCACTAACCACCGCGAGGAGAGGGAGAATCGCCATAAAGAGAGAAGAATCCAAAACAAATTTGACTCCTCCTTTGCTGACAACAACAAAGTTCAATCATTACCAAGCATCATCAACTCCCTCACCTCCAACAACATCTCACCACCAATATGCTCTAGTGACACGCTGCCACTTCCTATCACCTATTGTTACAAAGGTTTTTCTAAATATCAAACTTATACCATATGTTGTACCTATTCCTTTGTACGATGATCTTACTTAGGTCCATTTCAGCAAGACTTAGCTTTCCTTTTTGATCATCGACCAACTAACTTGTTCTTAAACGTCTTATGGCCTTCACAGTGTTTAACTCACACTTTTGCCAAAAAACTATAAAAGTACTAAACTATAAAGGGCAACAATGATCATACAAGAGCTATAGTAAAAACTAACCTTTATTACTTCCCCAAAAGTATACAAAGGAATGCTTTCTCTCAATATATTTCGTTTCCACTTATCTCTTCTCTATAGGGGCAAGGTTTAAATAAGCTTTTTATATGCACCTTTGACTTTACAATTCAGAATCCTAATTAAACTGAACCAACTAGATCACCTCTATCCTGATCAGATTACCCCACACTAAGCAATTGGATGACAACCCCCATCAAAATAGGTCTCTATCTAATAAGATTTAGCTACATCATAACTTAAAAGATAATAGATTACATTTAACTAAGATTAATACAACCATATCCATAAAGAACTCTATTATCTTTAGATAATCTTCCCATATAGTCTTTATCTTTTAAAGTTGATATATATCTACTATGATCTTATTTTCCACAACATTCAAGATCTCCCTTTGATCTCTATCCATTAATGATGAGTAATCAAGTCCAAAACCTTTCGTAGCACATTGGTCCAGTTCAATGCTTAACCACACCAAGTTCATTAGTCATGGTCTGTCTATTTGAGCACACTTTAAGTCCTTAGAGCTCTTATTTATCTCCTTCATTTATATGATCCAACTAACCCTTAACCTAAGGTCCATTTCATGTTATCTTTTAGGCTCACTTCTAAATCTTGCATGTCATCAAAGATTTTAGCTAATGTGCACAAATGCATGCTAGCTCATCAACAATGCCTGTTTTCCTTGCCTATAAGTCTTTCCCTTGTTCTATCACCCCAAGTGCCAAAAATTGGTCAAGGCTCCCTAATGCATGCATAATTCCACAATTAGGACTTAAGGATCTAATAAACCATCCCCACATGAAGAAGAACTCAATGCTCTTATCAAAATAATCCATAGGTTCTCCTCTAAATATGGTTCTCCCAAAGACTCCTTATTCATTGGCATATCTCTGACAAACCATCTTCCCTCTTTTTTAGGTTTATCATTGCTTTTGTTTGAACACTCCTTCATGAGGCTCATTGCGCTCAGAAAAACATAATTATTGAGTTAGAATTCTTTCGTTGAGTTATCCTCTCCTTCTTTTTGGTCTTTCACCACCATGGAATTCATTTGGTCTTTACCTACCTTCTATTTTGGGTATTCAAGAGTAAAGTGTAGCCTTTCACAACTAAAATAAACAATATCACATTTTGTTTATTTTTTTCAACTTATATCAAGAAGATTCACATGCCTTCTCTTTACCCTTCTCTGAGCCATTCCATGTCCTACCATTCTTTTTACTCTTATTGCTAGTCCAAATGATGTTTGCAATTAGAGATCTACCAAGGCATCAACAGTCACTATCGCGTTTAAAAAGTCTTTCATGTTATATCTTTGAAGCTCCATTTAGGGCTTATTTTTCTTAGATATGTTTTGAATGCCCAACATCAAACATGTGTATTTCTTCATTTACTCCTACACTTGAGTTGTCTTGCTTTAAACACTTCAAAGCTTCTTCCACAAGTCATGAAGTGTTGTTAAGGAAAAACTAATCCATTAGCTCCTTATTTATTTTCTCCCAAGTGTCCTACCTATATTGATGTCATTAGAGATTCTCGTTCTCCATCACAGCTTGGCATCTATATATATAGTGATTGACACCTTCTCCGAATCGGATACGTTTTTTTCCATAAAGCATTACTCCATATCTCATAAAAAATTTAGCTTTTTAACACTCCACTTGACATCAAAAAATAGGGCTCTCACACTTTCACCAAAGTGCTTTCGACACGTCCAACATCCTACGTTGCAACTATTTGATTTGTGCTTCCAAAATATTGAATCAAGATGAGTAGGAAGTGACATATTCCTCCCCTTAAGGAATTGGCCTAATGAGTACCTCCACTTTATTGACATATTTTGTCAAATTGCTGCCTTTTGCCATATCGATATTTTGGCTCGGATACCAGTTGTTACAAAGGTTTTTCTAGACACCAAACTTATACCACTAGTTACACCTACTCCTTTGTACGATAATCTCACTTAGGTCTATTTAAACAAGACTTAGCCTTCCCTGGTAATCGTCGACCAATTAACTTATTCTCGAATACATCAAAACCCTTTTAGTGTTTAACTCACTTTTTCATGAATACTACAAAAGTACTAAACTATCAAAGGAAATAATAAATACAACGGAGCTATGGTAAAACCTTACCTTAATCAATTCTCCAAAAGTATACAAATGAATGCTCTCTCTCAATATATTCCCTTCCCACCTATCTTTCCTCTACAAGAACATGGCTCAAATAAGCTATTTATAGGCACCTAAGGTTTTGTAATTTAAAATCCTAATTGAATTGAACTAACTAGATTACATATATCCTTAGCAGATTACACTACACTAACCAATTAGATGACAACCCATCCAAATAGGTCTCTATATAATAGGATTTAGCTACATTACAACTATCAAGATAAGAGATTAAATTTAACTAGAAATAATACATCCACATCTATAAAGAATTTTATTATCTTCAAATAATCCTCCCAGCTAATATATATTTACTATTATCTAGTCAACTTTTAAATTATTCACCTGGCAAATTAATATGGGTTGAGATATAACTTCGAGGAAAAAGAATTTGTTTTCCAAGTCAACGAAAGCAGGTTCGTGACTTCTTCTCTCCGGCAAAGTCAGATTTTGTGGTCATCGCTATGATCCAGTCAACTGTTCAATTATTCACCTGTCAAATTAATATGGGTTGAGATACAACTTCCAGGAAAAAGAATTATGTTTTCCAAGTCAATGAAAGCAGGCTCGTGACTGCTTCTCTCTGGCAAAGTCAGATTTTGTGGTCATCGCTAAATCTGTAATCATACAGCGATCACAACAAAAGACAAGGAAAAGCGTAACTCGTGAGAGCAAAGCTTAAACCTTTGATGGGTATTTGGTGTAGTTGTCTTGCTTTCAAATCAAACTCGGTCACAGCACATGCAGACCAAGTTCAAGGTTTTGTCCCAACCTCGCCACCATCCCCAGACCCGGCTCCTAGCATCATTGGCAATCTGACTGATGTTAAGTTTCTACCACACCTTAGTGATTATCTTCCACTTTTGTGCTTTTACAGGGAAAAGAGGGAACAGAATTTCTAATCCTAATTGCCTAAACAAAGATGTGTGCCTGATTTCTGGACTTTGATATCGGGGGCATTTGGCCTCGGTGCCAACTTTACTGTCAGACTCCTCATATACTTACTTGATTACAACTTCAGGTTTAGCTTCATTGCCAGACCTAGTTATTATACGTTTTGGACAATGTTCTCTGAAGCTGTGATGCTGCTTATGTTCAGAGTATTTCTTTTAGGACATATGACGGCATATGCTGGCAAAGAAATTGAATCTTTCGTAGATGTCAGTCGACTCCTTTGCTCTTGTCTTAAAATGAAGCTATAAATAAGCCATTATCTATGAAAGCTTTCAATTTTTGCTGAAACTAGTATTTTTGGCGCACTGGTATTAGGGGACACTTCTTTTGTGGGTAGCAATGTCTCCGGCACCAGTTGGGTCTCTATGGCAACCTCCAATATAACAACATGGCTAGTTCAGGCAAGTGGTGCTATTGGAGCTTTCTGGCTGAACAACAACGATAATGAATTCCCAGTTGCAATAGATGATGAAGAACTTCCAGATGTGGGAAGTGTTAATGAGTCAAAATTAAGAGTTTTTACTTATGCAGAACTAAAGGCAGCTACCTTTAATTTTAAAAGTGACATGGTGCTGGGGAAGGGCGGCTTTGGCATTGTCTATAAGGGTTGGCTCAAGGAGAAGCTGTCATCCCGGGGAACAAAGAAATTGGCCATTGCTGTCAAGAAACTGGATTCAAGTAGCAAGCAAGGGCTTCGGCAGTGGCGGGTAATTATGAGTTGTAACTACTGTTACCTTGGCAATTGTTGTTAATCATGTAATGTTATTATTTAATACTGTACACTGAGGACGTAAACATTACTTATCGGGTGAGTTTCCGTGATACAGACAGAGGTTGGCTTCTTAAGGAGGCTTTCTCATCCCAACATCATTAAGCTTTTGGGCTACTGCCAGGAAAATGGAGAGCTTCTCATAGTCTATGAATTCATGCAAAAGGGCAGCTTAAACTACCATCTGTTTGGAAGTATGAACTAATATATATACATATATATAAATTAAAGTTACCAATAAAATATGAACTTGGGTGAATGACATAAATTCTATTTTTTTCAGAGGGGTCAAGAGGAGTATTGTCATGGGAAGTAAGGATTCAAATTGCCAAAGGAATTGCTCAAGGCCTTTGTTACTTGCACACAATGGAGAAGCCGATAATCTATCGAGATTTCAAATCTTCGAATATCTTGCTTGATGTGGTTAGTCACTGATGAATTTTTCATGAAGGTATGCCAGATACCCTATTGACATAGCGAATGCCTGCAAACCATTATAACCCCTCCCAGGCTCCCACCTGGGATGAGACACTATGCCAGTATACAAATTTATGGATGAGATCTTTGACGTAGGGTAGAAACTGAAAAACTACACAGAAGATCTCATCCCTTTTTCACCTTGGTTCTCACTTTCTGAAACTACATTTTTTTGTCTTTCTAGTCCTACGGTGCTAAAATATCAGATTTTGGATTGGCAAAATGGGGACCCAGACCCACGGATGGCGATCAATCTATATCGGGACACGTCATGGGAACAATTGGGTATGCCGCCCCTGAGTATGTACTGGCAGGTAATATTTAAATAACCATGTCCATGAGGATGACGAATGACCTGTGCAAGCTTTTTAACTTTTCCAAGACAATTTTATTGGTTTTAGGAAACTTGTATGTAAAAAGCGACGTGTATAGCTTCGGGGTTGTTTTGGTGGAGATGCTAACCGGGTTGCGGGCCATTGACAAAAACCGTCCAGCTGGACAACATAACCTCCTGGACTGGACTAAACCACTTCTATCAGTTAAACGAAAGTTGAAAGGAATAATGGATCCCAAGTTGGAAGGTAAATACTCGGTGAGACAGGCAACAGAAGTAGCTCATCTTGCTATCAAGTGTGTCAATACTAATCCTAAATACCGTCCATCAATGAAAGAAGTTGTTGATACCCTACAAAAGATTGGAGCTCGATGTGAAGCAGATTGAGAAACAAAAACTTTCATCCTCAATCAACATGCAAAACTTGTATCTCTCCTTCATTAATAAAATAGTGATTTAGAAAGAATTTGGCTGAGTACTAGTCATGACGAAGGCTCTGATTCGGTAGGAACATCTGCTCCTTTGCAAGTATTGATGAACTGCTCCTCCTATGGCACTCATTTTCTTCCCGACTATCTTCTGTTTCCTATGATTGTTATTGTTTTTGCAACTACACGCTAAATACAATGTCCCAAGGGCCGCTGCTGCTTTTGGGCTTGTAGTGGAATTATTAGAAACGAGGCCCTCACCAGTCTTGATTTTTCAATAGTGAACACGTACATAGAACCATGCTTACTTTATTGATAGTCAGCATCTATTTGGTCAAATTCTAACAAGAATAAGGATGGGAAGGTGGACTCCTCTTGTGTTTAATTTCTCTTTTGCTTTCAGACACACAGGATTTTCTGATTTTGGTGGAACTGAGGATAACCAAATTAAAGTTCGAACAGTGGAGAACCTTTCTTATTCCTTAATTTTTAGGTTGATTAATAGTTATCATATACGCTCCACTCTACAATCTACACATATGTGCCATTTATCCTTAACTCCTATTAATTAGATCCATAAAAAAGTTCCAAAATATTTTTAATTCATTAAGTAATAATATCTGAGGATGTGCTTGTTCAGTGGGTACGAGGAATGGGTATGAAATAAAAAGTAGTGTTTAATAAGTAACTATGAATACAGAGCTTATATTTTGATTCATTGTTTACGGCCATTACTCCATTCCTCTTATAATCTAGAGGAATGGGAGTCATTCCTCAATATTTTTGGTTTGCGTTCCCGTGTCTTCTGGTTCGCTCTCCTCCTTCATCTAGTTCTGACTACACGCACTTATAATCTTTTTCATTTCACTCACGACATGTATAAAGTTCCACCATCGAAGTATCAGCTACCATAAACCAAGAAGAACATCTCTCACACTTGTGTTTATGTTTTTGCTTCTGTGACACACTTCTGTTTCTAATTCTATACCCTTTTTTATCCAGGTAAATTGTTAACTCTCTTTTCTACTACTAGATCGAGCTCTCCGATTTAGGGTTAAAGCACCACTTGGATAGGTATTGTTTCTTCTCTGATTTGCTTGTTGTAGTTGATCTTGAGGTGGGGTTGTTTGGTGGCTATTCTAAAGGAAAGTATGGGAATTTTATTGGTTTTTTTTCTAGTTTCTATTGATCAGATCCCTTAACATTTATGGCTTCGTGTTTATGGTCTTTGGTATTTTCTTCCAACGCAGATAAAAATTACTTTTCTTTAACTTCAAATTTTGTTCTTTAAATAAAAAAATATTTCTACGCTGTTGACTAAGAATTGAATGCATATTAGAACTTATGCAAGGTCTTGTATCTTTTCATGGGAGTTAAAGGTAAAAAGGGGTGAAATTTTGTTAGCTTTCTTATGCTTCATTTATATGTTCCCAGTAGTATCAGTTACTTCATACTTTAATTAACAACTGTTCAGTGGATGTTGAAGTGTTGAACTGGTGTTTGGGTTCACTTGTCTATCTGAGTTGGGATATTCTCTTGGGATTTGAATATAATTACTTGTAGAAGCTAATGCTTGGCACGTGGTTCTGCAATTTCTAATTAATAATTTTAATATTGATTCCTTTTAGTTGATTTTTGAATATCTATATCCATACACCTAACTGCTGTAATATTTGTTTCTGTTGAAATTTTTTCATCTACTAGGTTAAGTTTGTGAAATGTGCTTCTTTGTTTCAATGACTTAGCCACTGATTCTCAACCTACTCTAATATTCTAATCTTTTCACATCATTAAGTAGAAGTACTTGAAATGGATTATTGTTTGACTACCTTGTCTCTGTCCAAATTAACCATTGATAAATCCTATCCCCCATTGATAGAATTGGAGTTAGTTTACTTAGTTTTCTTCTTATTATTAAAAAACATTACTATAATGGTTCTCCATCATACTAACTAGTAATATGTCTCAGCATTGGTGTGCCCTCATAGAATGGTGCACCTTGGAATATAGGCTTGGATTGTTTAATTAATATCTTCATAAACAATGATGTCTAGAAATATTCAAAGTTGTGATGTTAACATAGATTAACCAAAAC
>JANSVB020000084.1:313017-330979 GCA_025504935.2 Erythroxylum haughtii
ATAGTGAAATCTCAGACAAACTCTGAGGACTGGACGTAGCCCACGATTAAGGGTGAACTAGTATAAAATCGCGGCAACTATTCTCTAACCCTTATCTTTTAATTTTCTTGTTGTTAAAAGAGTAGATAATAATTTTTGCGATTGCATTACTTATCGACTTTATTAAAGTATTTTTATGATCAATTGAATTTTGTCAAGAAATTCAAGAATTTCCTAAAGATTAATATCTTTGAAAAGTTTACACAATTCAAGCCCCCTTTTTGTGTAGCTTACATAGTATACGTGATTTCTATATTAACAAGTGATTTACTTCATCTTTGACTGTATGAAGCATCTACCCATACATTTAACATACGAGGATAAATTTACTGGTCTAGTTTAATATTGATAGATGTATCCATTTGAGAGGTAATTATAGTTAATATTTAAATAAAACTTATAGTTTGTTTAAATCACATAATTATAATAACCCTATTTGTAATGTAGGTTTTTGCATTACTTGAAGAAAAATGTCAAAAACAAGGCTATAGTTGAAGGTTCGATGAGTAATGCTTATTTAGTAGAGGAAGCAAGTACATTTTGTTCACATTATGTTGAGATGTATATGCACACAAGAAAAAGAAAAGTTCCTCATAATGACGAAGAGGGAGAAATGGTTGATGTTCATTGTAACTTATCCATTTTCACATATCCAAGATGAACATATGGATGTTCAATAAGAAAAATGTTAACAAAAGAAGAAATATAGGCTACCTATTAGACCACTAAGTTCAGACTGTGGAATCGTGCGAGTGTTGGCGAGCCTTGGCCAATGCTTGGCATGTAAGTTGGCACAAGGAAGGTGTGTTGACGAGAGAACAAGGCAAATTCTTGCGAATTGGCGAGCAAAACCCGAGGAACTTGCGAGGGATGCGAGAAGTATCGACGAAGATCTCAAGAGTAGGCGAGATTCCATACGCGTGGGCATACGTAGGCATGCATTGGTAAAAATCTTCGACGAGACGTGAGATTCGGATGCGAGGCTGTACGGAGTTGGAAAACTAAGTCATGCGAGACCCAAGGGTGCGTGAGAAGGTGCAAAGATGTATGAGACCCGCAAGGATGCGCGAAGGCATGCGAGTGCAACGAGGCGCTTAAACACCTAACTTCGACGAGGTAGGTCAGAGGTATGTAAATGGGCGAGATTTTTATACTAACTCGGTTTGTGACTTATGACTTAGTCATGGAGCAATGAGACTGCATCATGAGTGAGCCTGACATGGAAGATGGACTTGTCCATGGATGTGCATTGATGGACCTATATGCAGATAGGTTGTATTGAAAACACTAAGGCAAATGTGGGTGAGTGGGATCAGACTTGGTGCGAATTTTAGTAGAGCATCGGACCTTGTGGAGATTGACTCGACCCAGGCTAAGGACTTGGCTATGCTCTGATGGATGGATCACGACTAACAGACTTGTTGTGGGAAGCATTGGATCAGACCAGTATGCTAGTGGGTGGCGAGATCACATTACATCATTAGTGGATAGAGATCGTAGGGAGATTTTGGATGATGTAGCAATGACCGTGAGTTAGAGTTGCAGTGAAACTCAATATCTGAAGATAGTGGAGTTCTTCACGGATAAGGATGTCAGTGTTCTAGATAAATGTAAACTCTATCTTATGTTACCTTGTTAGATTCTATCTTATCAATTAGAGTCCTATTTGGATGGGGGTGTCATCCAATTTGTTCATATAATCTTATCTGATAGGGATAGACATAATCTTTGTAGTACAGATTTAGTGGGAATCTGTGACTCTAAGTTTGGATGCCTATATATAGCTCATTCTAGCTTTGCTCTTCTCATTCAATCAGAGAGAGCATTTTTTGTATTCTTTTAAGGGAAAGTTTATAAAGTTGATCTTTTGACTGTATCTTTGTGTGTTTTTTTGTTACCTATATTCCTATTATTTTTATAGCATTGTTTCTTCAAGTGTGTGTGAGGTACACTGTTGGACCCCAAACATTTCTTGGAAGTAAGAAATATTGTATGTGAAATGTTGGAAGTTAAAAGTTATAAAATGTAGTTGAAACATATTTGTTAAGTATGCTTCAGTGTCTTAGTCATGACTTTTTCTCTAGTTATCCAAATGAGATGATTTTTAATTTGGAGTAAACTAGAGGCATAGGGCTACAAATTATTTGATAAAATTGAGATTTAATTTAGTCTCTAAATATATCAATTTTCCGATGGAAGTTGAGCACAAAATACTATTTCAGTATAAGAACAATTCAGAAATGTTTGAGGTATAACTTTCAGATTTCAGAACCAAATTGAATAATTTCCATGTTATTAGAAACTTAAGACAATGATGAACATTTTTCTAGAAGGAAGTGTTATCAAATTCCTTCAATTACTTGATCAAAAAAGGGCTGGATTTTTTGAAGGAGTTAGGCATGATTTAAATAATTTTGAGGTCTTGCTAGATTAATTATTTTATTTGGAGTTAATTATTATGTTGATGTTGGTAGGATTTTAAAATATGGTTTAGTTGAATTAAGTGGTAAGAACATATATGTATGATGGCATTTTGGGTAGATCACTTAAGCATTAAAGTCTTAAGGCTTTGAAGGAAGGGCAAATTGGACATTTTTCAATCATTAAAGGCATAATTGGAATAAGAAGTGTTGGCTTGCTTTTAATGAAGAAGCAAAAACGAAAATTGAGAGAGAAGAAACAAAGAGAAGAGAGAAGAAGGAGAGAGTTTCGGTTTTCAGAGGAAAGAAAGAAGAAAAAGCTAGGTTTCATCTTTGATTGGCTTTCAAGAAGGAATTTGAGGTTATTCAAGAACGAAAAAAGGTAGAGGAAGATAAGAGCTTCCATTTGAGCCAACAATCTCACTATTTGGTGAAGAATCAAGGTAAGTTTAATTTTAATCCTTTGGATTTTGGAAGAGTTTTAGTTCATGAAGTTTAAGAAATGTTTGGGTTTTAGTATTCTAGAATCGATTTTGGTGAATGTGTCTTATGGGTTCTCAATTGAAATTCCTATTGAATGGAATTTTTGACTTATGTTAAAGGAAATCAAGGAAGGTAAGAGGAGCAAAGGGCGAAGCATTTTGAGCAAGTATTAAGCAAGGAAATTCAAGGAGGGTTTCGTGTTTATAATTGAGTAATGAGCTATAAATATTTCCTTTTAAAGCAAGAAAATAAGATGATTTCAATTACTTCATAAATGTTGGTTTTATTGCTTTGAATGAATTGCAAAATTTCTACATGTTTTGGTG
Organism: Erythroxylum haughtii; assembly: GCA_025504935.2. NCBI lineage: Eukaryota > Viridiplantae > Streptophyta > Magnoliopsida > Malpighiales > Erythroxylaceae > Erythroxylum > Erythroxylum haughtii. The sequence continues at coordinate 316,286 of JANSVB020000084.1, forward strand.
TATGAATTTTGATGATGAATTGTGATATGGAAATGATTTTGAAATGACTTTATATTTATGAAATTGAGTTTCAGAAATGCATATGAAATAGTTCGTGTTCATGAAAAACAAGTTTCCAAGAATGAGCCATTTGGGCAAAGGGTTTTCAATTCATAAATTACATGTTATGTGGGTTTGGTGTAATCCATTCAAGTATTTCACGTGCACGTTGACCAAGTTAAAGGCTTCTCCCGCCTGCTCGCTAATGGCACGAAGCTCCTTCATGAACTCCCTCAAATTTACGTCTACGCGAAACTATTATGTGGGATTGCGATAGTATGTTAAGTTTACGACTACACAGGACCATTATGTGGAAATGTGTAGTTCGTCATGTTTATGGATCTACCCAAACTGTTTCTGATGTGCTTATATGTTTATGATTTGTGACAAGTTTGATGAATTTATAATTTATGATGTTTATGAATTGCTTGATAAGTTGTGAATTTGGAAAATATGTATTACTTGGATTCCAATGTGAATTTTTCAAAGGAAATAAATTTTCAATGTTACCCACGAGCTTTAAGCTCATTCCCCTTCGGTCCCATCTTTAGGTGATGAGCAAGAGATCGAGGGACTGGGAGTCAAGACATTAATCCGAATTTGCATGTTTTGTTTTGTTTTAGAGTAATTTATGTAAAACAAGATTGTAGTGGTATGTTGAGAAATTATCGCTCAAGTAACCTTTGAAATTTGGGATTTTGGCGAAATGTTGTATTGTGGCTAGAAAAGCCCATTGAAGCTTTGTAAAACACTTATGTTTTGATGATAATGAGATATGATTGTATTTTTGGCTCATGACTCTCAAAGTTTGTACTTTGCATTTTCAATCTTTTCATGGGTGTAGAAATTGTGTTCTAACTTTAAGGGAAGAACTGTAATTATTTAGGCCGAATTAGACAAAATTTCTTCATAAAAGTTGTAGCTTATCTTTTTAGCTTTCCAATGCTATAAAGTATGTAAATTTTGGGCATCGGAGTTGGGAGATATGAGCATTATAAGTAGTGATGCTGCATAGGATGTATGTCATAATAGCGATGGTAAAAGATGAGAATTTTTTGTATATAATGAATCATTTGAGTTGAGATTTGGGAAGATTATGAGTGAAAGCAATATTAGAATGGATATAGGAAGCATTGGAGAGGCTTTTGAGGGGCTTAGGTAACCCCTATGTCTGTTAGACGGACTTTAGGTCTGTTAGACAAACCTTCTCAGGTCTGTGAGAACCCCTAGCATCACCCATGTCTAGTTAACAGACATTACGTCCGTTAAATGGACCTTCTCAGGTCTAAAATAGCCCCCAACCCTGTGTATGTCCGTTAAGCAGACATGTATGTCCGTTCATGTCCGTTTAACAGACATATACTGTACACTTGCAAAATTTTGCATTTTTGACCTACTAAATGGAAAAATCTCGCTTTGTGGTCTCATAAAAGTTGTAGATCTAGAAGTCCTCTTTCAAATCGTCTAAGAATGACCTCAATGTAAGGTTTCTAGAGAAAGATATGTCAATTTTTCCAAGATAGGTACAATATGATTGAGGATATAAACATGTTTGATTCATTTGGCCATAACTTCATCATCCGACCTCCAAATGAAGTGATTCTTAAAGAAATAGATTCCTATCACATTTTTCTATCTCTCCCTAAAAATTGTTAGCTTTTGGTTTTGATCTGACAAAGATTGATGGAAAGATAGTGAGGGGTCGGTTGAGAGAGCATGATTGGGGTATGAACATACTTTGGCTTCTTAAGCATAACACCATTTATAGAACTTCGATTGAGATGGGTCTTGCTTCAAATTAAACTAGAGACTTAAGAGCTACAATTTTCTTGAAGAAATAAAATTGTGATTTTGGTGATTGACTGGTGTGGGCACACCACCCTTTTAGGATGATGGTTAATAAGGGTTCATTGAAATAAGATAATACGCACGCTCACGTCTTATAATATTCCGAAATGTTGGGCTTCGAAAACGGGGTCCAACAAACTATGCTTGTTGTTAAAAGACCTATTGTATCCACCATTCTTATTAGAGTTACCCACATTTTTATGTTCAATGAAGTTAGCCTTAACATTAGGAGCATGTGTGAATGATTTGGGCTTGTCCTGTATACGATTGGCATTTTCAATCTTTATATGCCCTATTAACTCTTGTAGCTTCATATCTTTCTTCTTATGCCTCAACTGGTTTTTATACTCTTTCCATGAGGTAGGCAGCTTCTTAATAAGGGCATTAGCTTAAAACAACTCACACATGTTCATACCTTCAGTAAAGATTTTGGTAACTAGGTTTTCATGCTCATGTAATTAGTCCATAATAGGCTTATCATCAATAATGGTAAACTTTGACTACCTAGCAACTGCATATTTCTTAGTACTAGCATCATCCGTCCCACATTTCACTTCTAAAGCATCCCAAATTTTCTTTACAGTTTTGTACTTCCAGTATATATCAAACAATAGGTTTATCATATGGTTGAGCAACAGTCTCCTAGCAGTACAATTATCCTTAGTTGTCTTGGGGTCGGTATTATCACTAGGAATATCTTGAAACACAACATAATCAATTTCGTATTATTAAAAGTAAAATCAAAATTTCTCAAACCATCTTTTGAAATTTGTCCCATCTAGAGGGTCTAATCTTACTAGGTCATGTATAATTCTTTAGGCTACAGTGATAAGGGCAGAACCTATGTGAGGAACAGTAAATGCAGAACTTACGTTGGTTTCATTCGTAGATGACTTATTGAATCCAAAAACAGAGATGTCTCACATGAAATAATCAAACAGCAGTAAGAATAAAATAATATTATGAAACAAACACATAGCAGCACAATATTCTAATTTATACCAAAATAAACAAGCAACAGCACAACCGAAATAATTGTCAATAAACTATATGAAAAACGCAATAATTTTCGAGAAACAGTATTAGCGCAACAAAATTTTCTTACTTAGATTGTTAGTGAAATAATGAAATAACACCAAATAAAATATGAACAATTTATCTAAAAATACAAGGCGTCATGAAAATCACTGTCTAAGTTAAAAATTTCCCCTCTACAGTGCAGTGGGACAACGAGATCCGACCCTAGAGTTAACACCTCCTCCATGAACTTCAATGCACTCCAAAGGGTTGAGAAGGATCTGTCTTTGTGACTGAAGAGAAAAAATAGAAGAAGCATAATGTAACAGATAGATGTGCATCGTATGGAGCAAGGCAGACGCATGTATGAGAAGCAAGAAAAACATAAGAGATGCGTAAGATGTTGTATCTGAAGAAAATGAAAAGAAGGACAGCTAGAGAAGAGAAGAAAAACCAAAAAAAAAATAAACGAGTGTATCGTATATATAGAAGGAGAGGAGAGCTTCAAATGTTGACTGGTAATAATACATTAATGTTATGAGCGTCATTGACCATAATGTGATGAACATTGCATAATAATGAAGGTAATAACGTTATGAACGTTGTTGATAATAAAAGGTAAAAAAGTTATGAACGTTAATAATACTAAAGGGATGAACGTTATGGTAACTGACAAGCAAATGTTCTAAATTTTGAAACAACACTAACATTGGTGACGATTCTTTTCATAGTCAAATGTCCCTTTTGTTGTAGTGCCAGTAGCTTAGAATATCTTGAAAAAAGAATATTCGTAGTGGCCACAGACAAGTTGATTTTCCTCTTGCTTAACTATTGACGTCGTGTCTTCGTTTAAGATTTAAGTTGCAACAAACCACAAATTTAATGACGGAGAACAATTAATATGCTAGGTTGTAATATGTGAGAATGTTGATGAAGGGAACCAATCAATTTAACATTGTCTTGAACTTGAAATATAGTCACTTGAACTACGGGAAGAAGAAACAGATAAAACTCGACAGGCAGAAATAGCAAAGAGAGCTTCTGATTCGAGTTCGAAGATTGAGGCAGATGCCTTGGTTGTAAAATATAAACCGGTTTTTTCTTTTTCATGGTTAAGATTAAATTGTTATTCACTTTAAGAAAAGTGATGATTTCAACAAAAGTAAATAGAAATATATACATAAACAAGTTGGAGGGGGCACAAATTTTAACGCCAAAGTCCAGTTCTTCCACGCATTGCTTACTCCTCAGGGCCTCCTTGTCCAGTCCCTTACAGATAATTAAGCCCATGACTATTCTGGTGTACCAAAACTAACTATAAATTCTCTGTTAAATGACTACTGATTTATCATCGAAATGGATGCAAGGATTTAGTCCATAATAATAAATCTATAAATACATATGGCCCAGGCCATTAATTCCTTCCGCTTGGTTGACCAACATCCTTCCCCAGCCATGCAATTCAAAAAACATTCTGCTTGCTCACATTGCTTCAGACTACGTCTTGTCGTCTTCTCTGTTCAGATCAGATTGCAATGCATGGGGCTTGCGCAGTAGGACGGACCAGCCGACCAGACAGGGAACATATACATATTAATTTCCGAAGCCAAGGTATACACAGGCTACTTGCCTCTTCAACACAAAAGCTAAACCATAGGCGCGCTTATTGTTGCTTGTTATTTATGATCCATCTGTTACTCCATCAACCGTCTCTGGTTTTTGGTAGAGCTACAAAGCCATCTAATATGGTTGTGGATGAGAAGGAAAAAAGGTCACTCCTTTAATGAGCGTCCATGCATGTCAGAGCCTTCGTGGTAGGAAGTCCCTATCTTCATTACTGCCATTAATGGTTTTACGGTCATTACTTACAACTAGGTTCTTCGTACAGATTCTTCTTTCCCTCCAAGATACGTTTGTAAGAACGGGGATTTCAATGCCCTAGTCTGCAAGGAGCTAGTATCCTACCTCAGTAACGTTGTAATCGGTTGGAAAATTAAGCCAGAAAATTAGGTCCAATATTGCGAGATTTTTGGAAAGCAGCTGGTATGTGATATGTTGTAGACTATAGACCAGAATCTGTCAAAAATTTTGGAAAATGACAACCAAAGTAGTTGTTGAACAATCATTTTTTTCAACAGATTTGAGGATAGGCTAACCAGAAAAATCAACCGAGGATCATTTCTACTTTGAATAAAGCTCGCAGCCATCAAATGATTGGTTCTTGGTCATGCTTGATAAAACTTGACTTTCCAGTTTCCGTTTGCACGGTAAACATAACATATCAGTCAATTAAACGACGGTGGTTGACAAAGTACAATAATATGTTTAATTTTCATTTGCTTGGTGCAATGCTTTGTGCCCATACAGTTAAGATACTTACAGCCGAGTTTGATAGATGTAAATAAAAAAGGATCATCACCAAACAAATGTAACAAATTGGAATGATTAAGGAACAAATATTGGTAATAATAAACATCCAAACTGTATTCGAATATCAAACTCAATTAAATACATACATTAGTAGCTACTAATAATTTCTAACTAACCACAAAAGCGACGAAAATCTAACAAAATCCCATCAACAATTCTTTCAAACTATACTAGAGGCAAAAATCAAAGACCAAAAACAAAAGACAAGTGATCAAGAACATCATCCCTTCCAACACGTATTTACAAATGGCTAAAGGGAACCTTTTTCACTCCTTCACTTTCTTGTCAGTATTCTTCTTTTCTTTCTTTCTTTTCTCTCTATGGATGCTTTTCTATGATGAATGGTGAGGCTGGCCTTTTGGCATATGAACTTGGGAATTAGACAATGGATATACCCTAGGCTTAGCCAGTGTCAAAGCTGTAGTGGCGGTGGCTGTTGTCGTGTTACCGGAGGACGAAGTGGTGGTGGTGGTGTTGGTGGTGACCACGCGCTCACAAGAAGGGCACATGGTGAGAGTGGTGGCAGGAAGCTGCATGTAGAAAGGCTGGGAAGCTTTTAACGCTCTCAATTCTTGCAGTTCTTTTTGTAGTCTCCTGTTCTCTTCCGTCAGTGTCTCGCAGCATCTCTTTAAATACTCACAGTCTACTTCCGTCTGCTTCAACTTTGTCCTGTACATTATTCATTCCCAGACACGACGAAAGATGCATAATTTCGTTAGAAACAACAATCATCTGGACCGGATAAAATTCAATCATTTGAAGCCAATCAAATATTTATGAGAATGGGTACATACCTTGCTCTTCTATTCTGAAACCACACTTCCACTTGACGAGGTCGAAGATTCAACTGCTTTGCTAAAGCAAGCTTCTGTTTCTGCGAATTTTCAACAAATCGTTGCATTATATTCAACCCAACAAACTGGTGAATCAATTCACTGAAAAAAGAAGTTTCTTTTAGAGAACTTGTATTACTTTTCTAAGTTTTGACTTACGGGATTGAGCGTATTGTGCTCTTTGAAGCTTTCTTCCAAAAATGCTGACTGCTCCTTGGAGAGTCTAAGTTTCTTCCGATTCAATCCGTTATCTTCATCATCACTCGCTCTCGAACTCGCTCTATCAGTTTCAATAACCTCCAAATCTCTCTTATGGCTCCGACAACCTCCACTGCTTCTGATAACAAAGTCCATCTGAAACGACGACGCTGCGCTGTTCGGCGATGATAACGCCGCCGTATCTTCTGCTTCCTCTGTTGATAAACGGTTCACATCAAAACCCCTACTAGTTCCATCTGTTGACCGCGGTTCAGACACCACTGTGACATTTGAAGACAAATAACCAAAAATCAGAAAACAAACAAAGCCCATATCCTAAAATCCGCGACAAAAGTAGACGAATTTTCAGGAAAAGTCAGTGTTCTTGGAAAACAAACAGTGAAAGCAAAAAAAAAAAAAGAAAGAGAAGAAATTTTCAAGGATTACAGTTATCGGTAAGCCACGGGAAGCGAATCTGTGAGGGAGGCTGTCTGCGAGGAACAGGAGAGAAAGGCAAAAGATCAAGCTGAACGGGTGGATCCTGCGAGACTCTTCGCTGGTCCCTTTCATCTCGGACGCCGTCTAGTTTCTCCTGGGAGGACCTTGAACCAAACCCAGAGCCTAAACCCATGCAGAACCCTAAATCTTTACTGGACAACTTGGGAGCTTTGTCAAGAAACTTGAAGGGTTTAGAAGCATCACCTAAGCTCAAAGCAAGTTCCATGGTGGCGAGGAAGAGCAGTGAGGAAAAGCAAAGGCCGAGAAGAAAAGCAACTTTTGAGAGGTTGTTTTGGTTGGTTGGCTGATGCTAAAGAGAATAAAATCTAGGAGAGTTATAAAAGGATTGCCTATCCCGTGCTCTCCTTTTGAAGTGGAAATACAAAAACCATTATATAAAAGTCTGCTCTTTGAACGTACGTCCAATGTTCCAATGTCCCAATGTCTCTCCTTTCTCTGTCTTTTTTATTTTTTTTTACTTTTAATTTCTTTTCTTCCTTGTGCAAGCAAAAGAACGACCGACAACGATGCCAGGGTTGACAATCACACGTGAAACTATCCTAAATATACAACGGTCCTAGCAGGAGATGAAGATCTTGTCTATCCATAATATACCACCTCCTTGTCTAAAAATATCACATTATATATAAATATTCTTAACTAAGAATTCAATGGATGTTGAATTCCAGCTATTTCTTCTGATTCTACGACAGACATGTAATAATAAAATCTGAAATATTAAACATAAAAAGGTAATTTACATAAAGCAAGTCTCGTGGGAAAATCAAAGCCAATCTTCATCTTGTAGTCAAAGATATGTGATTATTTACATGTCTTGAGATTATTAACCGTTGCCTCCTCTGAATGTTGAAAGCTGAATTATTGTGTTTGCACCAAACAAAGGGCCCAGTCCTAGTCTTACACTATAATCAAACTGTGAGAGGAATTATAGCATAACAAATCAAAAGGCCGCCTGCGAATGCGATCATATTGACATGTCGTTTATGTTGACTTTTGCTTGACTAACTATATTTTATGATCAACATCACCATCATGATTGTTATCATACTATATTATGATTAATGTATTCGCGTCGCCAACCAGGAGAGGGGAGTGCTACATGCTTCCGTCTGTATGTCCAAAAGAACACATAAACCCCACTGATACTGATACTAATACAAATACTGATATTGATACAAGGGAGCGTGATGCGTGAACAGACGAAAACATTGGGAAACTAGAGTCAGTCAGCACCAGATTTGACCGAGAACTCCAAACTTTAATTAAAATGATTTGTTTTAGATGAGGCAGACAAAGAGATCAATCTTTTACTTCTCCGAGAAAAGTTTCAACACATAATTTAATGGGACTGCGTTCTTTTGTGTCTTTTAAGCCCTTTTTGATCAATTTCTTGAAAGTTGAAACTCATGATACAGATGGGTATCCAATGACTTCCCATCCCAGGTCTACTCAATTACAAGAATTAAAAAAAATTAAGTTAATTTTATTGGATAAAAAGAAAGAGAGGAGGAGAAAAAGTGGTCGCGCGTGGGAAGGCTTTTTGACGAGGGTCGGAATTAAAAAGAACACGTCTAGAGGATGTGAGCAGGTCAGATATGTCATGCTTTTGGGATCCTTGCAATTATTGAAGTCATGCAGGCTTTAATGATATGTTTGTAATATGTCAGTTGAATTATTGGGTGGGTCCTTCTTGGAGGAATGAAGCATCAAGCATTAGATCAAATGAGACCCACTCTCTAACCAACTACTTTACTAATACTGTGTCTGACTCCGTGCCCTTCCTTTTATCTTCATTGCCATGGCCTGGAGCTGCTTTTTCCGTATCCTCATCTTAATTAAGTACTAGTATTCGTGTTATCGCTGTATAGTTTACATAATCAGCAAATTGCTTTGTTTTAACATTTTCATTTTGTGTTTTGTTTTTCCTTTCAAACAGTAAACAAAAAACTAATTTCAACAACAATATTAATAAAACTTAGTGAAAATTTTATTAAAATGTAGAGAGATCTAATAATACGCAATCTTATTATCTCTAACTAGTAGAAAAGTTATTTCCAAATGGCCTATATATAAAAAACTAATTTGAGTAATAAGAATTTTATTTTTAGATTCTCGCTTAATTCCATGTCTTTAATTTATAACTTACCAAATTTAGCTTGTGAAGATAATTATATGAACAACCTTGCCCAGCTGTGATTATAAAAAGGAAATCCTTGCAATTTATCAACTTATTCAAGTTTTATCGTTAAAATAGCTTACAATCACATAACATATCATTAGCTTCAAATGTTAAACACAAACAAATAAGTGGTGGAAATTTGATGGATACTATTTTTCAAACATTAATTAGGTTAAAGTGTCATTATGCTTGACAAGTGATCAGTAACATATTTCTTACTTCTTGATATGCAAAACATAAAAATATATATAATACAGGAAAGAGATCTCAAATGGCACTGCATAGCGCTTCGTGCAGCAACATTGGTTATTGCATCTCCTTCCTCTCCTCAAACTATAATCCTTTTTTGCTCATCTTCAACCATATTCCTCCCTTCTACTTGCTGCCTTTCTTCTCGAACACTTACTTCTAAGGAAACTCTGGTCCTAATACAATTTTTGTTTTTTCCTGCCCCCTTCCCTTTATTCGCCCCTACAAAAGAAACTTTTTACCTTTACTAACTTTAATCTTTGATCATGCAGACTTTAATCAACCCCCCTCATGAGGAATTTCCAACCTTACCCTCCTCCAATTCCTCTCTCCCACTCATCACCCAACCTTAAACGGAACCCATCACCACCACGGCACCATCTGAAACTTTCGCCCCATGAGGGAGTTAGAAGCAAGTTGTTGGAGATAACCAAACTTCGAGCTTAACTTTTAAACCTCCCATAGAAAAGGATGGCAAAGAAGGAGCACGTTGTTGGGAAGCTACCCTTATTGGTTTCTTCTTTGACTAACGCAACCCCAACCCTACCCCCCTCCCAATCATGGGCTCATCGTGCTTGGAACAACAAAGGATTGGCTATTATGCTCCTCATTGAAGACAACCTCATTATGTTCACTTTCCACTCAACCTCACAAGCTCATAAAATACTTGAGGAAGTCCTTTGGCACCTTGGAAATCAACCATTGTTCTTGCAATTTTGGCAGTTGAGTTTAAAGTTAGAATCTATTAAGATGCAGAACATCCCCTTATGGATCCACTTTCACAATATCCCTCTTGAATACTGGACAACTAAAGGCTTGAGTGCTCTTGCTAGCTACATAAGAAAACCCCAATGCATTGATGAAACTACTGCTATGAAAAAATAGTGGGACACGCCTGCATCTGTGTTAGTATTGACATCTCCAAAGAGCTTCCAACGGACATTCATATAATAAGACTAGGTGAGGGACATACTCTATCGAAGGACAGTGTTGAGGTCTCCTATCAATGGAACCCTCTCCCCAAACACCAGGGGAAAACTTGGAAAGAAGTTTCAAACTGGCAGCCACCCTGAACTGATGGGACCTTCAGTTATTGATGATGATATACCAAATTTAATTGCAGAGTTCACAAAAAATATACTAGATACTGAGGATGCCCCTAATACTACTCTTTGCACTCCTATTAGGACATCTCTTATGAACCAAGTACTTCCCCAAGATAATCCACCCTCAACACCCATCACCCATATAACGATTTAATCTTCTTCACTTGACAATACCAAAAATGACTCAGCTAGTAAAATAAATAGCATAAACTCTCCTTTAATTACTCCCAGTGTCAGCAATATAGGGTCAGCAGAAACTTACTCATCCAGCCCTCAAGCTAGTAATGTTGCAGATCATGAACAAAGAGACTCGAACAAGCCATTCCAAAATGTGGCAAGGAGAAAATCTTAGCGAAGCAAAAGTAAATGCTCTAAAACCAACTTATTTAATATGTCCATCATTGTGTGGAATGTCAGAGGATTGAATTTCGTTAAAAAGCAAGCAGCTTTAAGGGATTTTGTCAAGAGAGAGAAGCCTCTAATTATAGTTTTACTTGAAATAAAAATAAAAATAGCGAACCTCAATCAGATCTCTGTTTTGGTATATAGGTGGCAGCAGATATCAAACCATTTACAACATTTAAATGGTCGAATCATTATATGTTATAGGATTGATTAGCTTTGAGTGGAGCTCCTCAAATCTACAAATCAATTTATGCATCTTATACTCACTTTTTTACAGGAGAATGTCAATCTTGTTGTCTCCTTATCTATGCCATTAATTTTAGTTTTTAGAGAACTACTCTATGGAATAATCTCCTAGACTGCAACAAAACTTCCACCTTGCCTTGGCTTATTTAAGGAGACTTCAAATTTATATTATATCGATCTAAGACTCGAGGAATTTGTAATATTTGAAATTACTCACATAACTTGAAGCAGTGTGCAAACGATCTCGAGGTAACATATTTGAACTCTCTTGCCCATAAATTTACTTGGTCAAATAAACAATCTTCGTACTAGTTTAATCAAAAGAAGTTAGATTGAGCATTGACTAATGTTTAGTGGCTTGCTCAATTTCCCAACAGTTATTTTATCTTTCAGGACCCCTCTTCTCTGATCATTCACCTGTTAAAATCATGAACATTTTTCAAAAGGTTGCATATCTTCATTCATTTCATTTTAACAAATACTTGATCCATACATTGGGTTCCATTGATGCTTGTAAAGCAGGAATTCTTCAATTTTTTAATGGAACCAAGCAATTCATATGTGTGCAGAAACTAAAAACCCTCAATTAAGAGATTAAACTTCTTCACACCTCATATGGCCCTACTGAAGAAACTTTATTGAAATCAAGAAGAGAACTCACTAAACCCCAGCAACTCCTTGCTATCTCCCCATAAGATCCTTCACCTATTTCCAAAGAAGAATCAGCTCTCTCGTATTATTTGCTTTCAGTAAGCCATTATAACTCCTTGCTCCAACAAAGATCTCGTATAAATTGGCTCAAGGAGGGGAACAAATGTGTAAAATTTTTCTTTAACTCCATCCTAGCTCGCAAGAACAAAAAACTGAATCTCATCTATCACCAATCATAAGGGGATAATCCTTCAAACTTTGGAGGATATCAAAGAAGAAGTTATACTTTACTTCAACAAGCTACTTGGAACTCCAGCCTCTGCTTCTGCTCCAACTACAAACCTCAACAATCTCAATCTGGCACAAATTAACTCGATAGACTGCAACATGTTTACCAAAAACGTGGAGAACAAGGAAAAAATGAAGTGGTTTTTAAATTGGGAGGCATAAAAGCATCTAGCCCTGATGGATTGAATGGCCTCTTTTATAAAAAAACATGGGATATCATAGGTACCTCTGTCAAGCTTGTAGTAAAGAATTTTTTTCCAAAAGGAAATAAACATAGCCTTCCTATGTCTTATACCAAAAACATTGTCTCCAAACCACTTCCATGACTTTCGACCCATATCCTATACAAACTTCCTTTATAAAATCATCTCAAAGATCTTTGGCACAAGAATGAAGACAGCTATAGCTCCACTCATCAGTAACAATCAAGGAACATTCATAAGCAATCGACAAATAGGTGATAATATCCTAATTGTGTAGGAGCTCCTCAAAGGCTACTTAAGAACACACTTCACCCCTAATTGCACTATCAAGGTTGATTTCCATAAGGTGTTCGATAGTATAAGCTGGGATTTTATTTAGAAGGTGATGGAGACTTACATATTTCCTCAAACCTACATCAATTGGATTAAGGAATGCTTGACAAGTGCTAGCTACTCGATCTTGATTAATGGTAGCCCCTCATCATACTTCAAGCAGACTTAGGCAAGGAGACCTACTCTCACCCTTCCTCTTCATCTTATGCGTAGAAGTTCTTAATTCCATGATCTAGCTTGAAGAGCACTCAGCTACTGGATTTAAATATCATATGAAATATAAGAAATCAGGTTAACCAACCTATCTTTTACTGATGAATTGCTTCTTTTTTATAGAGAAAACATGGAGTCAATTAACACCTACTTGCAAGCTCTTCTTAAATTCAAAACAGCTTCTGGACTAAAGATAAATTTAAGCAAAAGTTAGTTTACTTTATCCAAATGAGCATTAACTATGTCCTCCCACACTGCTTCAGCTACAGGAATGCAGGAGAAGTGTCCACCTATATGATATCTAGGGTTGTCTATTTCCACAAAGAGACTTACCATCCTCGAATGCATACCACTTATAGAGAAAATCCAGCGTTAAATTAGCAATTAAAGAAACAAATTCTTATCCTTTGTAAGAAAACTCCAGCTCATTAAATCAATTTTGAACTCTCTCCACATTTACTAGTGCTCACGCATTTTTCTTTCCAAAGGTGTCATCAGCCAAACAATTATTATGAAGAGGCTTTAGTGGATTCTAGAAGAAAGAAAATCAATTTGGCTTAGGTGGCTCCACTCCTACTTTCTCAAGGGTCATGACATATGGGAAGTAAGTAAGAAACCTTCCCACTCTTACTTCCTAAATCAATTGTTGAACTTAGTCTAGATGGTCAAAGAGGATATTTTCTATCATATTGGAAATTCTGGTACGATAAATGGACCAGCCACAGTGCTCTTATAAATTCCACAAACTTACAAAGGAGTTCTCTCAATATCCCACTTCATACTAGTTTAGACTCCTTCATCATAGGAAGCACCTGGAACTTCCTTGAATCCCTACGCCATTTGCCACCCAATTGTGCTCCCAACCCATTTACCCAAAACACCTTCTTCTATTATGCTCAGCCTACACACTATCTTTAAAACAGACTAACGTGAGATACACTACAAATGAAGAAATCGATGGTGGAGTGGTCTCGTATTATAGGGCATAAGCGACTCCCTCATAAAACCTCATTTCTCTTGTAACTGATCATTCAGAACTGACTCAATACGGCAGACCATCTCAAAATTTTAAATATTAACATGTCTTGTCTGTTTCGTTTAATAATAGAAGAAACCAGGAACCATCTTTTCTTTCGGTGTCAAATAACAAACCAAATCTAGGAATCAATCAAGTTGCACCATCTATGGAACGCTCAAGCTGGTACACTTTCTAATGCCGTCAACAGGTTAACATCTCAACGTCCTCTCTCTAAGTTCATCCACATTGCTACTGTTTGCATGACAATGCAAACCATATAGAAAGAAAGAAACAATCGAAGATTCAATTCTAGACAAAAGGCAACCCCACTCCTCATCTTGGAAACATTGGTAAGGATTCAAGAGATTGTAATGCTGGAAAACACCACCTGACTACTCAAGCTCCCCCTCTTATTTCGTATGACTAACTACTTCAGTAGATGTTTTCTAAACACATTTTACCTTATAGCCTATCTTAAGTAGACAATTTCTTTAGATCCTCATATGTTGAAGGGTAACCCCCTGTGTTAAGCTTTACCTATACCTTTATTCTGTATTAATGAATTTTTATCTTTTTATTTTCAGAAAAACATAAATATAAGTAAATTAACATCGTACTATATATACATATATGTGTGTATGTGTGATTATTTTAAATATATAACTAAATAAAAAATGAAAAAAGAGGCAGATTAAGTAAACAATTTAAATTGGTTCAATTTTTTTAACTATCATTTAAATTGTTTGTTCAAAATTTACAACTACTGTTTTTAGTATTGTTAACAGGCATAACAACATTTCTATGTTTCATAGCAGTTATTCTCACCTCTAACTTTACCAATCTATTTTTTCACCAATTTGATAAATATAAGAAATTGGCCTATATTTTTCTGTATCACCCTCCTCCAAATAGAGCATCT
>JANSVB020000084.1:446915-467406 GCA_025504935.2 Erythroxylum haughtii
TTTGGATAGCTTTTCAAGCATATCAACATTGAGCATCCTTATGTATTTTGTTTTAAGCTTTGATATGTATGGTGTTAAGTTAGCAAAGTTTGTACAATCTCTTTGAAATTGTAATGACATGAAGAATTGAAGTTCCTTTTGTATGTGAGTGTGTTTGACGTTTAGTTAGAATGGAATGTGATAAATGTTGGGAGCGGGTTTCGGAAAATTGGGAGCTCGCCGCGGTGAGCCAGACATCCGCCGCAGCGCTTCCCTTGCGTGCTCGTTGCGGCGTGTATGTTGGTCCTTCGTCGCGGCGTGTCATATGGGAGCTCGCCGCGGCGAGCCCTTCACATCTAGGCGTCCGCCGCGGCCAGGATTCTGTCGTCGCGGTGAACCCGCTTGTTCCCGCTGCCGATCCTCTAAATTTGAATGTTTTCGACCCTTTCCCCCGCGCGATCCTTACCCGACGGCCCCGGGCGGTCTCCTCGGGATGGGAAACGGGACCCGGTCCCAACAGAGATAATATTCTCGTGTAAGTAAATAGGTTTTCCTAATACAATAATCTTATGACTTAAACCTTTTATATTCTAAAACCCCAAAAGTATTAATCATATGGAATTCAATTAAAATGGGTGTCTCTTTTTTATTCAATATATCCAGTTCAAGTCATGCTGTCCTCTTTCCTAGGAAAAGTGGTTTTCTTATGAAGTATTCCATTTTTAGGATTTTAGAGAGTTTGGGTTAACTGTTGAACTTAAGAGTAAATAAGTAAGCGTCATTAATGATAACTTAATCTAGGTAAAATTTGTTCCGATAGTTCTCTATCCATGTCTAAAATAAGGAGGAGGCCTTTTGTCAAAGAGGAAGCCAAGGATGTTTGATGATTTAACAACTCTTGCCTTTAAGAACTCTAAAGGAAGAGAAACTATCAATCCTACATTAACATAAGAAGGCGGTACAAAGTGAAGAGACTGAAAGGAAGCATCATCTCCTACTGCTTTAAACCACGAACGAATAGGAGATGAAAAGGAAGGAGAGGGAGATAAAGGAAAGCATCAAAGGAGGTCCTTTAGGGAAAACCAAATATTAAGAGGTAGATCCTTTATGACAAAAGAGGAAGAAAAAATGTCAAGGTAAAAAGGAAATCTAACCGAAGAAAATAACATCGGTCTAATCAATGTGGCTCGAACTAAAAGTTAACAAGCACTAAAAAAGAGAAAAGAAGGGAGGAATATTTAATAGACAACATACAAAAAATGACAAAAAGAAAAGGTAAAAGGTCCTATGCACATGACAGCTGTAAAAAAATAATTAAACTAAGAAAAGTAAAAGAGAAAAAAGAAAGAGTCTAAAATTAACTCTTCTTTTCTTGGTCAATTAAGTCGTATTTAATAATATTCAGTAACATAATATATAAAAATGTGAAAATTCTCTTTTAATGAAAATTTTAACAATTTTAATTTTAATTTTAAATATAAATAAAATATTTTTTATTTGATTTTAAAAAAAAATTGTTAATTAACTCTAAGAACTACTTATTGTGTATTGTTTCCGAATACAAGATTATATCTTAATGAGAAACATTGATTAGTCTATTAAATTAAATAGGACATTGTTCACTTATAATTTTAACAATAAGGCTTGTTTGTTTTCATTTTTATTTTTGATTTTATTTTTTATTTTCTAAGTCAATAGAAAACTTTTTTGTTTAAATTTTTAGTTTATGTTTCTTGTTTTGGTTTCTTCCAATTTTAAGAAATTATGAAAATCATAAAAAGTTGTTTTTGTTTTTTTATAATTTGATTTACTAACAACTAAATATATATTATTTAATATATTGATATATTAATTTTTAATAATAATTATGAATAATTTATATTAATATTATATAATTAAATTAATTAATATTAAAATTATTAATAATTTAATTTAATTTTTATAATAACATAAAATAAATAAAATAATTTTAATAAATAATTTTTTATAAATATTACATAAGAGATTGAAATAAATTTATTTAATTAAAAATAAAGTATTTTTTTAATTTTTATGTAATATGTAATTATTATCAGTTATAAAAATATAACTACATTGATATTAATAATCAAATAGATTTTTTTATTTAAAAGGAAAATAAAAGCTAAAAACATAAAGAAAAAACTGAAACTGAAAATGAAAATCGCTACAAAAAACAGAAGTGGAATTAAATAATCCCCTTATTTTTCTTATTACGTGAAATTAATTTTTAAATTTATAATTAACAAATAATGTTCATCTTACAATATTTAAGGTTATGAAATTGTAAGTAGCATCTGAATTAGCAATAACATCTTATAATTGGTTAACATTATTCTAGAATTTAGGATAATTGATGTTTAATTAATTATATAATTTGTTGAAATCCATATAATTTTTAAATTATGACACCACAAAAAATTTAAAATAAATCTATACCACTTAAAATCCTACTAAAGATATTATTAATAAAATTTAATCATTGATTTTTATTCTAATTTTAAAATTTTAAGGGTTGAATTGGAATAAACAAATTATTTTAATTATCGACTTTTTAATTGTGATGGTCTCTATTACAAAGATTTTCCTTCAAACACGAACTTGTCCTAGAAGATGTGTCAACTCCTTTGCACGACAATCTCACTTAGGTCCGTTAAAGCAAGATTCAGCCTTGTACCGTGATTGTCGACTAGCCTACTCGTTCTCGAACACCTCACGACCCTCGCAGTGTTTCACTCTCACTCCCTTGCAAGAAAACTACGAAATAACTAAATAATCATGGCAACAAAAGAACACGAGAAAGAGATACAACTAAAAAGCTAAGCTTTATTACTTCCCTTAAAGTATACAAAGGAATACTTTCTCAATCTCTAAGTATCTCCTACACTCATCCCCTCTTATTGAAAAGAGCAAGGCTCAAATGATCTATTTATAAGCATCTCTAGATGACTAAGATAGAATCCTACAAGAACTCTACTAGCTAAGATCACAATCTTATCCTTATCAGATTACAACATATTAATCAACAGATGACATCCCTATCTAATTAAGACTCTATCTAATAAGATTAAGCTACTTTACAATAACAAGATAAAAGATTAGACTATCTAGAAATGATTATCCACATCCACAAAGATCTTCTCTATTTTAAGATAATCCTTCCACATGATCTTTATCTCTTAGAGCTGATGTTCATCCATTGTGATCTTATCTGTTACATCATCCAAGATCTCCTCATCTCTATCTATTGATGATGAGTCATCCAAGCTAATAGCACACTGGTCCGTCCAATAATAATAATTACAATTGTAACACACCACTCTTATAGGGCATATTCCCAAACGTAACGATGATATTCGATAATATACTCTACAGGGATGATACATTAAGACTATCAAAATAACACGTTACAAAATTTTCACAGGTCAAACATATCTTACGCAACTCGTATTTCATTTGGGGCCATTTCAATACAAACATATTCAATCAAAAAAGTCATTACATTTCATAATTCACGTGTACATAATAGAACAGTTGCGTAATGCAATGCTTAATACAAATTAACTGAAGACATATGTAGGTGCTAACTGATCCCGACCTTAACTCATGCTCATTTGCAGTGGCTTAACTACAATTGGTCTAATTGGATAACTCCTCCGAACCTGAAAAGTCACGTTGCAATTTTTGATGAGTTTTGCAAACTCAATTAGTGGACCATCATTGATGATCTCACTCAAGTTAAATACATAAATATCACACAACCAAACAATTTCACAAACATTTTCCATCTCAAAAAGACATAATGAATGTAACACATTTCACATACATTCTTTTAGAACATGTATAACCCAATCAATCACATTATCATGGCATATCAGTTTATCATCACAATTTCATAAAAGGTTTCATAATCATATATTTCATAATCATAAATATACAAATACAGATGCATATGAGACTCCAGATTCGTTATTATTTGTTGTGATCAAGCGCCTTTCAGATACATATATAGATAATGGCCCATTGGGCTCAGTCAGATACAGAAATCATGGAGGAAAGCTTTGCATGCAGAATTCTAAGCTTTAAACTCTTTCACATTGGCAATTCTGGTCACAACACCTTTATCTAAACGTGCATTTTATGAAATGCATCAAATAGCATAATATTCTATGAATAGCATTCACTTATGATGCACAAACAGAATCTTATATTCATCGGACCTCAGTTCGAAATTCAACTTTCATTGAGTATTCTAAAATCATTCAGAATTTAGATGCAAACATATATCATTCAAATTTCATATGCAAATAGAACACTTCCAATAGATTCCCGAATATCAAACTCCTCGGTCCATTAAAGTCCGGAATTTACATACAAATCACAACAGTTTAATAATTGGAAGTTAAACAGAATAAATCAATCCTAGGAAGATCATTTAGGTTAACTCACACTATGCTCCCGTATATGCTATTGCCTGGATGGTCCGACAATGTCGGAATGATGGCATACGTCTTGAACGTCTAACTACACATACATTGTACACATTACTAACTTGATCAATCAAGTATATATTCAACTATGCACATATATAGGTGCCATGTGCAATGCATGCTCAATGACTATCAAGGGTATGTTTCCTTAATTACAATTCCTAATCATTCAAACATTATCAATTGAATATGTCTTACTAACACTTAGGTTAATACCTTAAATACACTTGATCATGCTCAATTCATTAACCATAAATTCAATAAGCCTTTTCTAGCATCCTAAGAATTCACAAAATTCCCAATTCTCATTCATTCCTTCCTAATGCGTTATCCATAACCTTTGGAATACATGTGTATTTACAAGAACATCTTTATTCCTTTAACACTCCTTCTTTCAAAATTTAGATACATTGATATCAAACTATCTTTTCCTTAAGATATAACATTAATTATCAATCAAAACTTATCAAACATTTAACCAACTTTTTCACATCAAATAGGTTCATTTTAAACCCCAATCTAGTCCAAATGCATCATAGTTAAGTACCTTATCCTTAATTCGTTCAAGAATCATACAAAAGCACCTTTTCTTTATTGCCATGCAATTTCTACAATCGTATATGGTTTTCCACAATCGTGGGATGGGTTATCCAAAAGTTCCCATCCAATTCCTTCATTATTTTTCCAGATTTTCTAAGGATAAGTTTCGAGTCTATTTTGTATGGCCATTTTGACAAGGAAAATGAAATAATTAGGCAATACATTCTTCTAAAAACATGTTCGCTTATGTCTTAAGTTTCTAACAAACTAAAGTCCATACAATTTTATTTAGTATTCTACAAGTTATACTCAAAATTATACAAACTATTCCTAAACAGTGACAACAACCAGTATTAAAATTCAAGACAAATTTCAAAACCCTTAGAGACAAAAATAAAATTCGATTCATCTATGTAAAATATAGCCATATGTCTCTAATTTAATGTAAACATAAAATCATCCCATTTGAACATCTACAGGTCAAGTTATGGCCAAAATATCGATTTATGTTTAGTGAAAACACTACAGCTAGCATATTCCAACAATTCTTCTTTCATTTTTTTCAAGATTTTTTAACACTTTATATCAAAATTAAACAACATCTTTATAGTTCATCAATTATAACTCTATTATTCTTGAATGATACTCCAATTCCTCATCAATAACATCTCTTATTCCAGTTCAAAATTATTCAATTAACAGCTCACAAATTATCAAACTAGAAACTTTTACATTATTATGCATATAGTCCTAGTTCTTTCCCAATTCAAGAACATCAAATTAACATCTTTATTTGGAATAAAACAACCTTCATTATAATTCAAATCTAGACCTAATTCATCCATAAATCAATCTATATCCCACGATTTTCATACACCAAAAATAAAACAGAAACACTTCCAAGTTTATGCAAAAATTTCTGGCGCATATCTTCATCAATATCACATGCATTTCATTCCAATTCAAGCATCATTCTTATATCATTTGACATGACATAAAACTCAAATTGTTATTTACCTATTAGGCTTCCAATTCAACAGAAAACTTCAAATTAAACCAAGTTTCCATGCGAACAAAATGAACCCAAACTTATGGTGAAAGCAAGGTGATTTTTAGACAGCAATATGAAGATCATAATCAGCTAGTTTTCTTGGCAATTTGGTTAAGGATTTAGATGCAGAAATTTAGCTAGGGTTAAGACCAAAATATATAAAAAATTTGGAGCAATTTTGGCAGAGAAAGGTGAGGGAAATAGTAGAAATATTGCTGCTAGAGTTTGCTCCATCATCATTCTAGGTGTCAACTTTTAAACTCACCATATGTCTTAAGGCATGTAATACATTTACCTAATTAATCAGCTGCCACTAATCCACATATTAGGTTGCCATTTTTCCCCTACTAAATCAGTCCATATGTCATTCCAAAATTGGTCCACATATCACATAATAATTGGTCCAATTTTCATTTAATTACTAGTCCATTTGTCACATATTTAACTATGTCAAATGTCACTCAATTTAAGGCTTATTCACCCTAATTTTCATGTAACAATTTATCCTACCACTTAACATTTTTCCTAGTCCAAATGTACATTTTATTTCGTCAATATCCTAATTAATCACAATTAATTCCAATTCACTAATTGAAATCCAATCATACCAGAATTTAAGACATACCAAATTACAATTCACATTATTTTCACTTAACATTTTTCATACCCCGAGACATGTCAATTAAGCGTCATTTGCCATATTCACAATTCATGTGTGTATGCCTATATCATGCCTTTGAATATAATTATAAAGAGCATGTCACAATTGTACTAATTTTGCTCTACATGCTGACACTCATATAACTCATTAGTCTAACTCTTTAAATATCTCAATCATTTTAGAAACAGGATGCTACACCAATAGTTATCCATGAATAGGTACATGTTTTCTCATTTGATTTAGTAGTATATATACGATTATTCCATTATTAAATTTGATTTGCACATAGCTGCTATAATGAAAGTTAGTTTTAGCCCTTTTTGTAATGTGAATGAAAATTGTTTATTATTAATATAGATTAAGAAAACTTATAATTTAATCTTTTTCCATTCCATGGTTTTAATTGTCACAAATTTTAATAGAAAGAGAATGAGCAATCCTCTAAGAAGAATAACAGACCATAACCTTTATGTCCTTCAGGTAGTGATGTTGACTTTTTAATATGGAAAAAAAAGGAAACTTGTTGAGGAACAATCACAAGTAGAGCAAGTAAGTGTAATGGATGAACCATGAAAATGTAGTAGAAGGAGAAGCAGGGAAAATGATTGTTCAAAAAGAGTATGATTTTCTAAGGTGGCAAGAACTACTAAATAAAATTATGAAACAACAATCATAACCACATAAAGATGTAATAGAAGAAAATGGATTTGATATAAGCATAGATATGGAAGAAATTTCTACTACTTAATGTTAATGCAAATGTAATCATATATTATACTATTATTTGAATGATTTTTCTACTATATACTATCATTAATAACTATTTTGAATACCTAATTTATGAAGAAGAAGGGGAGAGGTCTAACCTTGATCAAAGAGGTTCATGCAAGTTCTATAGAATAATGCAGACTAATTTTTTTCAATGCTATTAATTAGATAGTTGGTCCTGATGAGAAGAAGTTGATTGAATTCACAATTTTCTTGGATATTGTGGCTCGCAAACAAAATCTTGCACCTTTAAAGTATTTCAATTGGCATAAGATTTCCAAGGAACTTAATTAGGAATACGTGAATATAAGAAACCATAATCTTAATGCTCTTTTCAATTTGATTTATAAAATTTAAATGAAAATTTATTACATTACATAAGAGATATGTTTTTCCATTAAAAGGAAAAATGGACCTTGAAGAGATGCATAGAGAAGTTACAAGTCTAAAGAGAAGCAAAAGCATTTCAAATAGTATATGAAAAATGTAGAAAGAATAGCCAATCATCTCAAATGCATAAGCAAAGAAGTCTTTATGGAGTTTATTTCTTACTAGTACCACCCAGATGTGAAGGCATAATGATAATTTATACTTAAATTGATACATGATAGCTAATTAATATAATGTTTTAATATGCAGAAAATTGTTGAAAAAATATTCGAAATAGAAAACAAAAAACTAAAATGCACAAAAATAGTCTTAAGAGCTTCGCAAGTATTCATGTTATGTTGGTAAGTTCTTCAATAAGTTAAAATACATTTAGAAATTGTTCAAAATTTCTAAATTATTTCAAAATTATAATTAATAATTATTTCCATAGATAGGAAAATTAAAGAGAGGATAAAACTCCTTTCTCTAATGTTGAAAAGTATCTTGCAAGTTATAAAAGAAAGTCTTGAAAAGTGTGCAAGCAATCTACTTAAAAAGAACAAGAGCAAATTGTAAGTAATGTTTGTCTTGTAATAATTTTGTATATGTTTGCTACTTTTGTTGAGATGCTCATATTTATTGCTCATTACATATGTTTTTTTTATTCCATTTCATTTTTTTAATTGTTGATATGTTCTTCTTGTCAAAATAAGTTATTTATAATATAACTGGAATTATATTTTTTAGTTGTAATGATATATGATGCTTGCATTTGTGATTGCAACTTTTCTTTTAAAAGCTCGCATTGAAGAAGTGCAAAAGGAAAATGATAATAAAAAATTTATTGAAGTTGTGGAGGATATGGAAGTGATAAGGCCTAGACGTAATAAACATTTTGGAATGGATGTAAAAGTATCTAGCATGAAAGATAATAATACGGAGAGTGAAGTCTTATACAAAGTTCCTAATGAGTATTTGTACCACATCAAGAATGCATTGGAAGAAGAGATGAATTAGAAAGTAAAAGGTGAAAAAGAGAGAACGAGAAAGGAATTAGAGCAAGAGAAAGCTAAGTGCTTAGAAATGGAAGGGAAACTAGAACAAGATAAAGCTTATTGAGAAGAAATGATGAAATAAATGTTCCCCCTCGTTCAATAGCTTTGGTAAGCTAATACCACTAACATAGATATGCTCTATAAATTGATTACACCTATTCAATCAAGAAAGGGATCTTCTATTCCGTCAAACTGTACATATCAATATGTAGAATATCAAGTGACAAATTTCCTTAAGCACTACTATTATACATCAATTTATTATCTTTTATGTTGAGATTAATTACTTATTTTTCCTTTTGCAAATCTAATGCACCCAATATGGATTGAAATATTCATGCTTTCTGAATTTGTTCATAAAAAGAATTGACTTATTGTATTGTTAGTTTTCGGACTACATTATTTATCTCAATTACATGTCACTATAAAGTAGTTAGCACTTTATTCTTTAGAGATATCAAAATTTTTATGAACATAGTAGTTTTACAATAATTCTAATATCCTTCCCTTTTTTTTCTTAGTAGGAAGGTGATAATTAGGAGTGGATAAGGAGGTACTTGGTGAAGGATTTTGGAGTGCCCATACATATTGGTTTATTTTGTATTTTGGTTAATGTACTTTAATTCTATATGAACTACCAAAAGATAATATAAGTGCATATTTTAGCTAGTTATTTTTAGCTATTGTATTTTGAATATGTCAAACGTTGCTTATGGACTATCTGATAGCATATATAAACGTAGTTTTTTGGTGGTTGATATTTGATAGTATGTAATTAAGACATGCATTAATGTATATTCGTTGCTTTTAATATATATGGATGTTGCCTACTCAATGATAAGAGTTTCGTTTTACATTAACATGTTATTAGTAGTGAAATAATAAATTGTTGCTTTTGTTGTTACATATTGTTGTCTAAAAAAATCACTTTACTACCTTATAAAGACTTAAAATGTTGCTATATCCAGTTATTATTATTGCTATAGTTTGAAAGTATTGTGTTGCCTAGTCAAACTTGAAGGAACATTATTTATTTTGTTTCCTAATCATGAAAATTTGTTGTCTTATATTTATAGCAACACTACTTTATTTAACATTTTGAATTTTGTTATCTTAATAAAAAAAGTGACAATAATTGCACTTGTAGTTGTACATTTGTCTGTTACCTGATGCCTTTTTTATGATAGCATAGGCTTGAGATCGGGGAGGAGTCCTTAGAACCTGTGACCAAGTTTTCATGGGTGAGGAACTTGTTGAGAAGCTCTTTCACCAAACAGGTATGGATTTCCTTGATCAGAGCTTTTGGAAGAAGAGCTTAAAAGGTTACTTAAATATGTTCAAAAAGGCATGAAGTCTTAATTGCACGGGGTAAGAGTCTTGGAAGAAGAGTAGGGGGTTGGTGGGAGAATTTTAAGCAAGAAAGCTAAGTGAAGGAAAATTTGCTGGTGCTAAGTCTAGGGAGGACACACTGGAAATGGCAAAGTTAGCGGTGAGTTTTGAAAGGTTTTAGAGAGGGATGATGGGCACGAAGGTGAGCTTATGGGCAAAAGGAAATGAGTTAAGATGATGAAAGCCTAAATGTAGAGGGGAAAGTTAGAAGCCTAACCAGAAAAGAGAAACCTCGTAAAGAGTAGTGGGAAAAATGAATGATATAGTTCGAGTGTGGTAATGAAGAGCATGTTAAGAGAGGAAATAGAGAACTAGGACATGAAAGCCAACCAAAGAAATAGCTAAGCTTGAGCCTTAGCCTTAATTAAACATGGGAAAAAATTTAGAGAGTATAAGAGCTTCTCTCACTCGGAAATTATATTGATACAAAAAAAGTTGTACCTTAGTCTAGCTAAAGACTAAAGATCCAACATTCAATTTCGTATGACTTTTCTTTAAATTGTTAAAGTACTCACTTTCTTACCATAATCTCAATTTCTTCTTTCAATATGGGTATGTAATGAGCTCTAACCATCATATTCCGTTGTTCATGTAAAAGAAATCCAAAGGCATATAGCTAAACTGGTATAATTAATAAACACAAATCAGTCAATGAGTTAGTTGATTACCTATTTTCCTTGACTAAAACGCAAGGTTTAACTTGATTGTTTGAAATAAGTAAGAGTAAATTCACCCAAACTTAAACATGTTATGAGAACTTTATACCTAATCAGAGATTGACAAGATTTAATTTGAGAAAGCTATCTCCAATGTGCATAATTATTTGATTCCCAATATGCCTAACTACTTATTTTTGTATTAATATCCTTGAAATTCTACCATCCAAAGGTCCAATGGATCCACAATTTTTCACCTTGTCTGTTACAATATAGCTCAAATTTAAAATCGTGATTAATGCAATTTCAAGTTTAATATTACAAGGAAAGGAAAAATATCTCAGCCAGTATAATGCCCTGGGCGTAGGTACTTATGTGCTTGATACCAGACCATGCACCCTATATATGAAATGTTTAATAGTCACTGATAATTGTGAAAGTCTAACAATTTTAAACTATGCATCTCATGGTCAAAAATATAATTTCATTTTAGAAATTAATTGAATACTGTTGTCAATTGATACTTTGACTATATGCATATAGACCAGAGATGAGTTCTGAGTTTGAATTTCTAAACCTGAACATACACTGGTAAACGTTCGTTGCAGCCATAAGACATTAGAATTCAACCCTCATGGATGAGGACGAGGAGGTTGGCACAGTAAGATTTGACCAACCTCTCTCAGAATAAACAAGTACAAATTGTCCTAGTCAAATGCTTTTGCTTGGCGGCCAGGAAAGTTGGGGGTGTAAATAATTCGTCTTCTAGCCACTTTGAACCAAAACAAAAAACAAAAAAAAATAATAATAAAAGGGAAAGAGTACAATAAAATGAACCAGTTTTGGAGGTCATTTGGATACACATTACGTACTGAAGCTTTCAAGGAAAAGATGCAATCCATCCTCCGCTTGCTCCAAAAAATTAAGGTTCCTTTCAACATATTGAATTGTGTGAACAATTGCTGGAAGCCCTATATTTACGAACTAAGAGTTGGTTTTAGATCAAGACAATTGAAAGGTCAATTATCCTGATTTATGAGATACCTTGGCGTAGACTAATCATAGCGGAAATGGCACGTAACCAAATTAGATGTTATTTCTCCAAAATTTTTTGTGGGAACCATCCTGGATGGCTGTCCATTTTGTTAGTTTCAAAATCAATCAACTAGTTGGATTCCTTTTGAGTACACGGCTTCCCATTTTCGGCCTCCTAAATTTTTTATTTTTTTAGTTACTTATAGGATGTTTTCTAGACAGGTCTTAATTATAGGAAGGTACTTTTAAGTTATTCATATCTAGATTAATTTCTGCTCTAACCGAGTAAATCCTTTACAGGAGACAAAACTTTGATCTGAAATTTTAAACGACTGCATACATAAGAAGAGTTTAAACCCGTAATCTCACTTAAACTAAAATAACCTTTTATTAACCTCCTTACACTTTCGGATTTCTGCCCTGATAATTTCCTGTTGGTAACAAATTAACTGCAAAAAGGAAAGAAAAAAAAAACTCGATATGGACTTATAGGAATTAGAAGCTATTTAAAGAGGAAAGCAGAAACTTAGATGACCGGATAAGATTGACCATACATTGGATAAGAGAAATGATCTATATCAGGGAGTTATGTAAAGGAATTAACGAAGAATTGACTAGCACATGGAACCTTTTAACTTGAGCGAATCAATCTCATATAATCCATTGTTTGTCATATCAGAAAGGGTGAAAAGAAAGATTCTTCCCTCGCGCTTTGACCTTTTATCTTTACTGCTAAATTAATGACAAATAATAGTTTTTCTATATTTATTGATTATTTCGCTCCAGGGCTAAAATTGGAAAGAGCAAGTTATACCATTGATTTCTTTACAATATCATATAATCAATCTGATAATCACATATGGAAAGTACGTATACTTCAGTTTGAGGAACAATAAATCCTTTGAATTGGGTTTCAATTCCATTCTCATATCTAAGGTGGTAAGAAATCAAACGAGTTACCAAATCTCCCCCAGGGCAAGTGGTAGAAACTCAGACTTCTAACTACTTGTAAGAGCTACCTTAATGGCCGTTGATGGAAGGATCAGTTTGAGATTGTTGCGTAGTTGCTAACTATCAAGCCAGAAGGTTCTCTTCTCGTACCTGTTGACATGACTTTTTCAAAGTTTTTTATTATATTATAAATCTCTGTTTCATTAATTGGCAAGAAATATATGACCTGTGGAGAATCCTTTGCATATATATGAAGCTGAATGATTCTTCTCCGAAACAAGTCAATTTTTTTTTATCAGAAGGATAAAACTTTAAACTACAAGGTAGGAGAAAACTACCCAATTGCATCCTCTATTAGGATAGAAAGACAACCTACAGACGAGTTTTGATAACAATAAATATCAGGTTTAATAGAATTGATATAATTTGTTAGCCAATTCGTAACTTTATTAACCATATATGCCTAATCTTCAAAAACTAATAATGATATAGTAATTGGTTAATTCCCATAAATAGAGTATTATATGGACCATTGAAATTATTGGAGGCGGATAAAATATTAATAACAGTCGGTGAATCAACTTTGAGTTCGATTCTGCAATGCCCAAAATCCCGTGCCAACTGCGAACCGAAATAAACGCCCTGAAGCCCCGCACAAACAGCCGTAAGTCAAATCATGCCGCAAACAATGACAATAAAATGATCTCAATCCACCCGTCACAATGATACGACAATTCTGAAAAATAAGTATATATAAATTTTTCATTATTATACGAGCGAGTGCGTGCTGAAATAACCGGGACTTCTTCTCTCTTAATCAAGGTCTCGATTTCGAGTCTTGAAAATAAAGTTGTACTTGTGAAAGAGAACTTTGTCGTTCGTAAGAGTCCAACCTGACTCGAATTTGAATTAATCGATTGCTCATATAACGTCAGATACCGAATAGTTTACACCCAAAAAAAACTTCATTATTATTCTCATAAAAAGAGTGAGACTTCAAGTTCAATTAATTATGATATTTTAACTCCAAGTTATTATTTATTAAATTATGATGTTAAATGCGCCATATAAGTAAATTAAAATAATGAATAAATAAATAAATAAATTATCAATTCATAATCTTGCATTTTATGAGATAAATTTTAAATTAAGTAATTCCTTTTAGAATCACTAATTTCTAATATATTTTTCGTAACTTAAAATTCAGAACTCCAACTCCAGCTCGTTTTGACAACATCAAGCGGTGGAAGAATCTTCCCTGTTGGCCGCTTAAAATTGGCAAGTTCTTCAAGTGCTCTTTTTCAATTGTGATATTTCCACGTCTCGCGCATACAAGTCCAGAAATTTATATGAAAAAATAAGTCGTTCTCATTCCATCAGGAAGTGGGATACACTTGGAACTTGCATCCCTCTTGAGTGGGGAAGGAATGCAAAGCAAATTGAAATAAAATTGTATTTAATTTGGTATGTTGATTTTTACTAGTTACTAAAATTTTGCTGAAAATATCATAACTCAAAATTGGATATAAGCCTGAATTCTTGGAACAAATACTATTCTAAAGAACGAGTGCTTGTTGGTTTTCTTAACGTTTTAACTGAATGCCAATTTATTTCACTCTACAGCTGACATCTATGACGAATAAGGGTTAGGGGTTTCATGCGAGCTTAGTACATATATAAAACTTTGTTTACCCAACTCAACATGCCCTTATATTCCCAAAAATAACAATCAAACTCAGAAAAGAATCCGATCGAGTTGGTATGTTCAAAGAAGAAAAAGACCAAGTTGAAGCTTTCCTTATTTAATTTAGTGTAGCATTCTTGTACTTTTGCTGTAAATAATTTCCGACTGGCGCTTCTCGACCTTTTTTTTTTTCTGGTGAGAATCATTTCAGAAATAGTTTTCTAACCCACCTTTTTCATAATTATTAATCACTTGATTAGGATAGTCATTAATATTACGGAGGGTTTAATGCATGAAGTGAAGATGGTCTTTATTTGGGAGGCAGATCCTCTGTCTCCTTTAAACCAATACTCCCTGTCTCTTTTGGATCTCAACCATCCAATACATTAGGGGACAAAATAGGTACAAACTAAGGGTACAGAAGATCTGTACCCCTTTATTTGGGGTCGGCAAACGTGCATTTCCCCCCAAATTAGCGTATTAGTCAAACACTGCACCGTGTTAATCATTACATTTCCTACAATTGATGCTTTCTAGAAGAAGAAAGTCTAATACTATGACCAACTACAATCTTCACGTGGTGAAACTGTAGGTACTCGTTCACCCTCACTGACTAGGAATTAAGTGTAGTTTAGGCTCGTCTTGCCATTAATAATCAATGAACATGAACTGGAAATGTTAATTGGAGTAGTATGGTGGGCATAGTATATATATGATAAGCAATTCGTCGACCTGTTCTTGCAACTAATCTCCTATACCTAACGATTTTAATTTGGGAAAAATTTGCAATTACTTGTGGTCATGTCATTTTAGAAATGTTAGGAAATATCAATAAAAAGTTTCAGAAACTGGGTTTATTGTCGGAAAAGACTTTGATTATTCTCTGCTGCTGTCTCGCAAATTGGGATTATGACTTCCGAAGAAGTCATTGTTACAAGCCCGTACGATCACGGTCAAATGTTGAAATTTAATGCAACTTAAATATATGATCAGATACCTTAAAGCTATAGGGGTCTATTGATCTCCTTTTTTGCTTGTGATTGTTCTACTCATTTTTGCTTGTATTGAACAATTGATCATTTCTCAGAAAATGAAAAGTTTATTAAGAAGTTGTAGGTAGGTACTACAGTCAACGGTGTCACATGCACAAGCTCCTCAAAACATGTACATGAGGGTTGTTGACTCCTTCAAAACAAAAAGAAAGTCATAAAAAATAAGAAAATTCAAGGAAACTTCATGGCCTGTGCAAAACATAAAGTTGACCCAACTCACAATTTTAAATTTCTGTTGATAATAGCCTCCTGTGATCCTCTGCCCGTCACTTTTATTCTCTTCCTGAACATACCATCACCAGCAATTTTCCTGTTACCAATCGAGTGTGGCAAGATGCTCATTCTTTCACTCATTAACTCTTTGTCATTAACTGTAATCTTAAGTGGCTGTCTTGTCCCAGTTGTGTGCTTGGAGTTTGGATTTCCGGAGTTTGAAGCACACGACCAAGCTGATTTGATCCAACACAACTCTTACATAGCTCTCAATGCCATCCAAGTTACACCCGATGTTAATGGACAGTCTATACAAAATTTCTCAGGACTTTCCTTGTTCAAAACGCCATTCAGGTTGTGGAACAACGAAGGCAAGAAAGCTTCTTTCAACACCTCATTTGTACTCAATATCAAGAACGAGACCAACCCAGGTGGAGAAGGCTTGGCATTTGTGTTGACGGCAAATGAGTCTCTTCCAGAAAATAGCCATGGACAATGGCTCGGGATTGTAAATTCACAGTCAAACGGTTCTTCTCAAGCCAGGATTGTGGCGATTGAATTTGACACCAGGAAAAGCTTTGAACAGGATATTGACGACAACCATGTTGGCCTGGATATCAATAGCATCTACTCAACCACGCAGGTGTCTTTGACCAGCCGTGGAGTCAGCATAGATTCAAATCAGGATATCCCCGTTGTTGTTGAATATGATGGCAGGAATTTGAGAGTGTTTGTTGGGAAGAACAGTACTGAACCTATTATCAATGAGCCTATCGATCTTTCTGTCTATCTTCCGCAGAAGGTTTACGTGGGATTTTCTGCTTCAACAAGCAATTTCACTGAACTCAATTGTATAAGGTCATGGGAGTTCAACGGCTCCAAGATAGACGATAACAGCAACATCTTGTGGATCTGTATCGTGGTTCCTGTAGTTGTGGTGGTGTTAATTTGTGCTGTTCTTTTCTGGTACTGGAAAAGGAGATATGACAAGGTCAAAATAGAGGATTCGTATCCAAGCATAGAAGAAGCAATCATGGGGTCGTCAACAGCACCACAGAAGTTCAGACTCAGAGAACTTAGAAAAGCGACAGGAAACTTCTACCCCAAGAACAAGCTTGGAAAAGGAGGATTTGGAACAGTCTACAAAGGAGTCTTGGTACAAAAAGAGGTGGCTGTCAAAAGGATATCCCAGAAATCAACACAGGGAAAGCAAGAATTCATAGCAGAAGTCGCTACAATTGGCAACCTTCACCATAGAAATCTGGTGAAGTTAATTGGGTGGTGCTATGAAAGTAAGGAATTCCTTCTTGTTTACGAGTACATGTCTAATGGAAGCCTTGATAAGTACATATACAGTGACAGAAAAGGAAACGAGCCTGTTTTGACAATGAGCTGGGAAAGAAGAGTGAGCGTGATAACGGGAGTGGCCCAGGCATTAGAATACCTGCACAATGGTTGTGAGAAGAGAGTACTTCACCGGGACATCAAAGCCAGCAACATAATGTTGGATTCAGATTTCAGTGCGAAGCTGGGGGATTTCGGCCTGGCTCGAACCATCAAAACAAGTGAACAAACTCACCATTCGACAAGAGAGCTCGCGGGAACACCTGGCTACATGGCTCCGGAGAGCATTCTCACCGGAAGGGCAACAGTCGAAACAGATGTTTATGCCTTTGGTGTGCTCGTCCTGGAAGTTGCTTGTGGAAGGAAACCTGGAGGCCAAGCAGAGCAGAACGACTACACCAGCAACATTGTGCATTGGCTGTGGGAACTTCACAGGAACGATACCATTATCAATGCTGCAGATCCTAGATTGAATGGGGACTTCGATCATGAAGATATGAAGTGTGTGCTCGTGTTGGGATTATCATGTTGTCATCCGAATCCAAACCAAAGGCCCTCCATGAAATATGTTTTGCAGGTTCTTACAGGAGAAGCACCAGCGCCTGAGGTGCCCAGCGAAAGACCAGCTTTTATTTGGCCACCATTGCCTTTGCCTCCATCTTTCAAAGACGTTGGCCATTGTCAAGACAGTGCCCAAGTAACTGGATTCACAGAACTCAGAGGAAGATGAGTCGTATTCCTACAGTTTTGGAGTGGGAATGTGGGATGATTACGATGCTAAGTTTTTCATTTGATTTGTTTTTGTGTAAATAGACAGCGATACTGTCATTGTTTTAATTTACATTCACACACTCTCATATTTGGAAGAGTCATGCTGAAATGGCGCTTGTAACTGATTGAAGAGGGCAGCTATACTGTATGCTTGTAGATGCTCTTTTATGTTCGGTAAGCAAGAAGCCTTACAGATTAATATTTTTATGTAACCCGTCATTTAATCCTAAATGGCTTGTTAAACTGTCTCTTAGTTTTCAGTCACAAGCTTAAATTGTTCATTTTTTTTTCTTAAGCGTATATAATGAGAAAATGTAATTCAACCGGTTACTTGACCAGGACAATTATAAAAGGTCAGATCTATTTACAGCTCCTATTGCTTCTCTATCATAAAAAGATGAGATCTTTAACGATACAGTGAAGGGATCAAATTTACCGAATCAATTATAAAAAACAGAATCCTTGAAGATTTCAAAGACAAATAACTTACATCATATTCAAAAATCTGCATCGTGGTCCTTGTAACAGAAAGAAACCAAGAAGTTCAATTGCTTGGAAAGGATCTTTAGCAGCATTGATGGAATGTAATTTGTGCTGTTTTCTCCAACGAACCCCCATGGATTGCTTGTTCAACTGCTGATTTCATTCATATATAAATATGCTGGTGTTAGTTCTTAAACATGCTTTTTAAAATCCACACTTGTTTTCCTTTTCTTTTTTTAATTATAACTTCGTGCGAAGTGCAGTAATTCTACAACTCTTTAACAGAACACTTTCCTGCATAACTTTGAATTATGAACGCAGAAGAGTAAAAAGATCTGGCTTTCATATGCAGAAAATGGACAAAATTGCCAACGGTTGAGGTTAGGGTTAATCATTAAAAATTTCAATCAATTCTTCACGTGCAGTAGAAAATTTTTTAAATAGTTTAATTTTTGGATTTAGGTTTTAACTTTTCCTTGGGATTTATTTTAATCCCTCTTACTTTTAAAAACCAATAATTTTATTAATTAATTAGTAAATTTTTTATAAATTAATAAAATTTTATAAATTAAAATAAATCAATTATTTTTATTTAACAATTTTTAAATCAAACAAAGATAAAAAAAATCAATTTCAATCATATTTTTAAAATTTTAATTTTATTCAATTATTCGTTAAATATTTTAATCTTCAAATATTTGTCTTGCTCTTGTCTTAGTTTTAAAAACAATGGTTAAGGAATCAAATGTCCGCAAATTCTAGCCATTTACATCAAATATTGTATGTGAAAATCGGACCGGAGTAAAACGTGTCACTGATTTGATCGCATTAATGATAGCGTTAATTATGGGAAAAGTCCTATCCGTACTTAAGTTTGATCATCAAGTGATTTTAATTATGTTTTTAACAACTTTAGCCAACAGAGATTGTATTATAATCTACAAAGTTACGTTTAGAATGACTTGGGCAGAGTATCCAATTATTTACATAGTAAAATTTATTTTCCTAATTATTTGGAATATAGAATTTGCTACACAAATATGACATGAATATTTTATGTTTCATCAAAATCCGTTCTGGCACCTTAGATCCCAAATTGCCTACCAATGAAATATAATTCAATTCGTATATAGATCCAAATTTGTGCAATTTTGAACGTCTCATGGTTATCAAAGTCAAAATTCCTTAAAATGGTAGTAGACCTGCTTCCAATGACAGTGGAAACCAGCTGAAAAAAGTAAAAACACACGATGTTCAATATAGATGTGCTGGTCCCACCTAACATCGTCAGAAACTAAAAATAAGAACCAGAGCTTCTGTTTCGATATGACGTAGGATTGGAACACCATATCAACAGGGTGCTCCAACCCAAAAAATAGAGGTAGATGACCTTAACGCTAATCTGTCTGCACGGTCAAATCCTGTATGCCCAAATCATGGTACGTACTATGCACAAACTGCAGTACTGGACGATCATCATCTCCGTTTTTCACCTATTTTCATAATCACCCAGGGGGAAAAAAGAAAGGAGCATATTTTACAAACCTTCATCACTCAAAAGTTGGAAAATGGAACAGATAAAAGCAAATCACAGCAGAGAAAATATGCAAATTTGAGTAATCACCTTAAGTGAAAGGGAGCCAATAGCATGACCCGGCACAAATTCCCAGAAACGAGCTTGAGAAAGTTCACTAACATCTGCCCGACCAGAAATCTAACAAGTCAATAAAGTTTTGAAAGACAAATACGTTAGTATGTGATGTATATCCTATCAATTGCAGAATAAGCTGCTGCATCCTGACACCAGAAAAGATTGTGAAAATTTATCAGCACGCTGAAATTAGCAAGTGAGGTATATTTGTTTTGTCCATCCACATGCACGCCATAATTAGTAGCAATTACACAGAAATATTCGAATAGAAACAGAGGAAAGAGGCACTTTAGCTCAGGGAATGAGCAACGTCATGTGAACTGAGAAAGGA
>JANSVB020000084.1:562824-577025 GCA_025504935.2 Erythroxylum haughtii
GGGAAAGCGGGAAATGATATTGTTAATCACAAAAGAAAAAAAGAAAAAAAAAACGAAGAGATTGAAGAAGTACCTCTTAGACTTCTCCACCTAGAAGAGATGCGGAGAGAAAGAGAAGAACAAAACACTCTCTTTCTCTTTGTATCTGTAGTATGGAAATAGCCAGCCGTCTGCTCCTCCTCCTTTATATAAGCTCTTGCTGGGAGACTCGGGCATCCTTCGCTTTGCGTTCCCTCCTCTTGCCCTTTGGGTCCCACACCCACACCCACACCCTCAACATGTCCTTTGGACGGTTGCACCTTTCCCACTTGGCCACTTCCTACACCAAAACACTAACACCCAATCACAACCGTCCCTCCTTTTTCTAGTATTTCTCTTATTTAATACTATGAACTTTTTCCCTTCCAGTGGCTCTGAATGAGTCAATTAATCGTACTACTACAGAGCAGTTTGGAGTCAGGCCATATATATTCAAGTTTTTCCTAATCACATTAATGACGTTGGTTGTCCGTACAATAAAGAACATTGAAAATCTAGCAAATGAAATTATCCCGTTCAAATCATCCGATGTTATTACTCTATTTTTACTTAAACATTTATCTATTTATTTTTTTCCAAATAAATAAATGCTTATAAAGTAAAGTAATCTATTGCATATCTTCTGCCCGAAACCTCCTTAAAAGTTAGAACCCGTATGA
This sequence comes from Erythroxylum haughtii, assembly GCA_025504935.2. Classification (NCBI taxonomy): domain Eukaryota; kingdom Viridiplantae; phylum Streptophyta; class Magnoliopsida; order Malpighiales; family Erythroxylaceae; genus Erythroxylum; species Erythroxylum haughtii. The sequence goes on from JANSVB020000084.1 coordinate 563,523, forward strand.
TTCATATCAGTTGATAAATTGGACAGGCAGTGAAAGTACGTAAACATGGACTTGTTTCTATTTGAATATAAACGGCGAAAAGAGTTGTCGTCGTCCTTTGCGTGTAGGAAATTCACATACGCAAAAACCTGAAGTTGTAACTTTGTTAATCTATACGTTGTCACTCCATTTTCATGAAGTAATTTAACAATTCAGCAAGCTACTTTTGAAATTAAAAATATACTTTAGAAGTTAAATTGTATATTGAAATCGAATTTGTACTATTTCTGCAATGTTAATTAAATACTATAATACATTATGTAAAATATTAATTTGTTTCAAATAAAATTGTTAATTTCTACACATAAGATGATTAATATTAAACAAAATGTAACAATCATTCAAATTAAATTTATTATTTAATTTTAAATATTAAAATAAATAATTTAAATTTATGGAGTCCGATTTATCTTTTCAAAACAAAATCTCATCTACTGTATGTAACACCGCGTTCTGGCAGCTGCACATCATGAAAATCATGGACTCGTTGATCGAATTCAGGAACTGTAACGGTAGTCCAAGAAATTAAAGAAATATTTTTAACAGATCTTGCATTTAAAAATAATAATAAAATAAGATCAGATCAGATCAGACAACCCTCAGCCCAGTTGATCTGATTCTTTGGTCTGATCAACTGTCTGCAACTGCAAGCAGAGCTTGATTTATTAGAATAGAATCCACGTGATCACGCCCTTTGCTCCACAATTTTGGAGATCCGACCAAAAGACGTATTCAGAAAGTAAGGCTCGTTTGGGAAAATATCTATCCTCCCTCACCACCAAGCACGTAGGGTTAGATTGGAATTGGATTCTTTTGCTAGAGAATATCATAACAACGTCAGCCATTTGATGACCAACATTATCTTTTTTGAGTTGGAACTTGTGACCTGCCTTGAAAGGAGATATCTCTTAAAACGGCAAGAATAAAACAATGTCAGTATGTTCAATAACCATCATCATTATAAGTTATTGGGTCAATCATTCAGGTTTTAAACTTTAATGGCTATTTAATTTTTTTTTAATGTACCGAAAGAAGTAGAAATCTTACAAAAGTTGTCCTCGTAACTCACAAGGTATTTACTCGATATTGGAGTCAAAAGGTAGAATGCTTACTTTAGGTGCTTTCAGACTCTTGCTTGATATCGTGTAAGAGAGGTAAATCACGGTTTGATTTTAGTCAGTTTTTTGAAAAGGCGGCCTAGTGTTTGGTGTGCACAAGGAGTCATCACATTGGATGAGCTCCTACACTGCTACTATCAAGACTCAAATCTGAAATCTTGGATTCACTTTTCTTCCCAATGACTAACTGGGCAACCTACACGGGCAGTATTTACTCGATCTAGTTCTTATTTTGGAAGTGAGTTATAAAAATGTGGGTTATTATTATTTTTTTGGATTTCTACAATGCAATTAAAATACATATAATTTTGATTAAATTGATTGTGTGTTAAATACCTAATTCAATTTTTATCTAAAATTAATAATGGTATATAATATTTTTCAATTATTATTTATATATTATCTGATTATATATTGTTGTTTCCTTATATCTCAGTTTCAAGCAAAAGAGCATTTTATTAATAAATTTTAAAACTTTGTTATGAGATCTTTCTGGTAATACAAAATTTTGGATGTTGAACTACAGCTATCTGAACTTTGATTTAGGATCTGTTCAAATTTTGTTTTTTATCATTATTTTAGGATGTTAAAACTTTTTTAATTTGGTACGAATATATTATGTCCGTTTTATATTTGAAAGACTCGGAGATTGATTTGTCGTAACAAAAATAATAAGAGTCGTCCGTCCATTTTGGCGATACATTCCTCCTCCGATTCGGACTCGGTCTCTCAAATGGGTCGTAACATGTAACTTGTTTATAATTGCAAGTTTGACTTTAATGAATTCCATATTAAGAAGTTAGAAAATTTGTCGACATCAGCAGCTTAACTTTAAACCGCATCCTAATAGTTTAATGATATTTTATTATCAAAGGATCTAATTAAGTATTTGACTGAAACACCAATTACTTTAAGCTGACATTCTCAACTTTGACAGCTTCGTATCGTGTGATTGCCAATATCTTAAAAGAGATTTTGCGTACCGGAAATTACAAGAGATGGACAGTCGGTAAAAATATTACATCTTTAAAATTGACTTATTTGCATCCCAAATTATAAGTAGGATAACATTTGTATGAGTTTGGAAAGTTGTACATATGATAAATTTCAATTAATATTTCACGTTTTCAACCATCCTTAAAAGTTGTACATATGATACAACCATCCTTACCGCCACATATACAACTAGAAATATTAATGATTTACACTAATGACTACTTACGTTTATCTATCAATTAGTCACATAGTAACATAAAAGCACTACAACAAAAACGGCTTTTGCCTAAAAAAATTTGTCGCTAATTGTCGCTAAAAATATCATCAAATTTTCGTAACTGAAAATTACAGATGACATTTTACATCATTGTTACTAATAATTTTTGTCTACATTTTATTTTCGTAGCGAAAAATTATTAGGAACAGTTTGAGAAATCGTCACTGATATATTTTGGCTACGCTTGGTTTTCGTAGTTAGAACTTATTAATTACATTTTTTGAAACATAGCAAAAAAAAATTCATTACATTTCAAAAAACATAGCTAATTGTTTTTAGTTATGTTTTGTAAAATGTAGTTAAATTTTTAATGTACATATTAATGAAATTTTATATCATGTTAATTATAATTATTTGTGACATTTTTAATCCATATTATTATATATAATATTTAGATTTTTTGTTAATTTATTATAAAAATATAATAAAAATAATTAATAATTCGAAGCATTGTTATAAAAAAACAAAATATCATTAAATTATATCAACAAAAAGAATATTCTTCATATACAATATTTTAATTATAAATTTAACAATTCTTATAGATAATATAATAAATACTGAGACCAGTTTACCAATTATAAATGCTGAAATTACCAAAAAAAAAAATAACTAGAATGACTCTAAGTTTGTTCATGTTGATGAGAGCAACTTCATACATCAATCATCATATGCAGAGCAGACCCAACAACACAAGTTAAAATATTTCACGTCAAATATTTTATGATAAGATAGTGTAAAAAAACGTAACAGAAAAATAGTACATTAAACATATTTTCAATGAGAAAGTCTCAAACTAAAGCCTCGTCTCCATCATATATAATATAAGATCAGGGACAATTAGCTGAAAGACTAGCCATCGATGACTGTTCAAAATTAATTCATAATGTGATATGTATACATAAGGGCGGTTAGATGTTGCTGAGCTAGGTGAAGTCCCTGAGAAGTGGAATATCTGGTATGAATGGGACTCATGGGAGATTCGACTTGGGCAATTCAGGATATTTGCTTTTGGTTTTGGAACTGGTAGTTCAGGTTTTGGAAGTTTCGGTACTTCAGAGTTTGGTAAAGATGAGAGTTCTTATTTTAGAAACTTCGACTTTGGAATTTCCTATATCTCAACTTTTGGTAGCTCAGGTATTTTAACCATATAAAATTAATGGAACTACATAAACATTAACAGATAGAAGAAAGAAACGTAAAGGCTAATTCACTAAACAGAGTGAATCTATAACCTCAACAATGGGGATATCCTAAAATGTGTTTGTCTTCGTAAAGTTATAGAGGGATCGATAATCTCAAACATAGGCATATTCTAAATAGTTTTCAGTAGCGTTAAAATATTTATAAACAATACATCTTAATGCATTATAACTATATCCCATTCAACACAAAATCCTAATTTTTAAAGTAGTAGCCAAGTTATCTTTCTTTTCAAATTTATTTAGTTTTTAACATCTTTATTTATTAAGAGCCATCAATGCTTCTTTTTCTTTCTTTTTTTTCATTGAATTTCAAACTTATCAAACAAATGTATTTTTGTATTAAATTTGGTTCTTGATTCATTATAATTAATGCGTCAATTCTCTTATATATCTATTTATAGCTTTCTTAGATTTGATTGAAACTTATTCTTAGGCTTTCTAAGCTATGGAATCACATCATTTAGTATCATAAGTTGACTATGTATTAAGTATGATTTTGCATTCATTTTCATACTGTTAAAATATTATTATATTCTTTTAGGAAAAAAAGAAAATCAAATTCCTTGTAATTCCTTTTCATTTTATCACATCACATTCTTTTTTAGAAATTTCCAATTAAAAATTAAATTCATCATCTTCTTATTTTAGGGTTTATTTGTTTCTACTTTTTGTTAGGTATTTTCTTTATTCAATTCTTTTTTTTCATCCCTCGCACCAATTATTTATTTGGTTATGAAAGGAAAGGAAAAGAAAAAAAAATGGTGTAGAAATTATGACCTAAATAAATCGTTCCCAAATACAATTTAGAATTCTTGTTAGCTTCCTTTTTTATTCAATTTCTTTATTTGTTGCTTAAATTATAAGCATTTTCTCTTCCTGACCAACATTTCTTTTGTTTTAGAAGTTTACTAGGATGAATTATTGCTTGAGTTTGTTTAGTTCTTTAAAGAACTTGTAAAGGAAGCAAAGAGCGAGCGAAAGGTGAGGGAGTATGAGATTAGCATCCAAAAAAGCTAAACAAAGAGTGATATTCAAGTAATTTACCATCTTTAAGCGTAAACATATGAGGAAATGCGTGGGGAAATTTTCTTTACTAATTTTTCTTGTATCTTCTAGATATGTCATCTAAAGGTGATTCATCATTGAAGGAGGAGAAAGGGAATGCATACTTTATGTAAGCCACGCAATAACATTTTGAAAGGATGAATATGGTATATATTGAGATGAGAGTTATAATGGAGAAGCAATCGTAACAAATTGTTGAACTGTAAAGGAGATAACAACTCCAAGCAAGGGGAGGCATAATGTACAACTTTAATGATGAACTTAGTACTAATGTTATTGATTTGGTCTTTTAAGGTTAGAGAGTACATATTTAAAATTAGAAGATGATTTATATGTGAATAGCAACAATATCAAGTTGACCTTACCTTCCTTTAAAGGTAGGAATAATTTGAAAACTTATTTAAAGAGGGAGACGAAGATAGAATTGATCAACAACCATAATTATTGTAAGGAGAAGAATTTAAAGATAACGGTAGTAGACTTTATCAACTATTTCATCATTTAGTGAGGCCAGTTAGTAATAGGAGGAAAAATCTTAAGTGAACTTTGAATGAATTTAAAGGTCTCATAAGAAGCAAATTTGTGCGAAACCACTGCTATAAAGATTTTTATCAAGAGTTGTAAAGTTTTACCTAAGGATCAAATGTGTGGAAGATTATGATAAGGAGATGTAACTAGTTATGAACCAATGTAGTAGAGTTATAACATTATCTAAAATCGAAAAAGAAGGTGTATACTATAAAGGTGCGGAGACAATTAAAGCACAAAAGAGTGTCAAAATACCCAACAATCTAAGTGATTTTTAGAGGCCTTGGTATAAAAGGATGATAAGAATTATTAAAGTAAAGACTAAATCATCCAAAACTAAAGAGGATATAACACAATTAGGGAAAAGTTAAAATTGAATCTTAATCCTCTCTAAATAGAGATACTAAACATGTTTTATGTTTGGGAATATGGCATGTTACATGATAATGTTGAAATAAACGGATCATGATCATGAAGAATGTTGGAGAAAGGAGAGTGTGAGTGTTTAGATAAAAAAAAAAGGAAGTTAAACTATCATTTAAAGATTCTAATGATGAAGGTGTTGAGTATGTTGTTAAAGGTAAGATGTTGTTACTAGGGGAGCATTGAGTCTTCAAATTAAGGAGCATGAGATAGAGTAGCAAATATATGATACATTCATATATACTAGGTGAATTCAAATAATACATCTGTGGTCCAAGTTAGGTGAATTAAATGACGCATAAACAAAATTGATTAACACGTTTGTCTCTAAGTTTTCAAAGGTACAGTTGTAGATGAATGCATATCATACATCTGTTATCCAAGTGAGGTGAATTAAATGACGCATAAAAAAGATTGATTAACAAGTTTTCAAAGGTATAGTACTAGGTGAATTCACATAATACATCTGTGGTCCAAATTAGGTGAGTTAAATAACGCATAAAAAAAATTGATTAACACGTTTAACTTTTATGATTCTAAAAATAGGGATGGCTAGAAAAAGAAAATGTCATTGTTAGTCTTTTAAATAACATAAAGGAGACCTTCTCCTTTACGTTGAGACAACAGCCTACGTCAAAGTTAACAAATAGAAGATTAAAAAAAAAAAAGAAGAAAAATCGCTTCCTTTTTTTTTATATATATAATTTCACATTCCGCTCTCATCGACTCCGAGCTGTCCACCGATGCGTTACAAACATCTCTTTGTAATGCCTTGTCGCATATAGACAAGGATGCAAGAAGCCTAATGCATCAATCGGAGTCGGATAAACTGCATACCGCCCGTGTAACAAACACCAAAACCACCCACGTACTGCTCCCTAACCTAAAATAACCTCCTTGAATGCTTATCCATTTGCCACCTTTCAAAATCCAGACCAATAGAAGCACAACGACCCATATTAGCATTACACGTTTGTTACGCGTGTCAATTACCCACAAAACCTCGCCACTCACCTTCATTTATATAAGGCGAGGGATGAACTGAAAACTGATCATGCAAACTGAAAACTTGAAGGTTCCAGATCAAGAGGGACAAAATGCAGTCTATTAAGGAAACCGCATCCAACATCGCGGCCTCTGCTAAGGCTGGCATGGAGAAGACCAAAGCCACTGTCCAAGAAAAGGTTTAATCATAATTTCAGGGGTTCTCTTTATCTGAATTACTTGAGCTGTTAAACATCTTTTCAATTGGCATATTTTTTGAGTTGGCTGACTTAGTTATGAGGGAGCATTGGTAACTCCTCATTAAAACTATGTTTCCTTCATAGTATGTAGAGGAGATGTTATTTTCGTGTTTAAATGTACATGGTACTAGCTGGCGATATGACATTCAGTTGTGGCCCCTAAGCATATGATTCTGTCTAAAATATATTGAAGAATGTATGAAATGGGGCATAACCAAAAATTTCAGCATAGCTCCTAACCGTTTCTGGTGGCATTAACAAGGAAAGCAATGGCATAAAAGTTGTGGACTTTGTTGCCTTCATTTATGATTAATGTTGCAGTCCGAATCCTTCGGTCTATTTATGCATACGCTTCACTTTTCACAGGAAACATGAAAATGTTACGTCCACCAACTCCTAAGCATTGCATTTATGGTTTCGTTTCGTCTGCAACTGGGGTCACGAAAAGTGTTACAATTTTAAGCTACCTTAAACCATGGCAAGACTATTAATATCCCTACTCCGTGTACACATGTTCGCATAACAACGAAATGTGATTTTACAGGTAGAGAAGATGTCGACGAGCGACCCAGTACAGAAAGAAATGGCAACCGAGAAGAAAGAGGACAGAAAGGCGGAAGCGGAATTCTACAAACGGGAGGCGCGTCTGCACAACGCGGCGGCAAGAGAGGCGGCTTCTGCCCCCGGCGGTCACGGACATTATACCAGTGGCAGTGAGGTGCATACCTACTCAACAAGTGGGACTCCTGGCTACCCAGATGGGACCCGATCAACGGGGCTGGCCAGTGAGATCACGGCCCAGAACACCCGTGTGGATGAATCCGGATTTGGGCTCAATAATACCGCACCGGGTCATGGGGACCCGACGACCCGTGAGAATACTGGGCGTAGGTAACATGTTTTAGTTGGACAAAGCACCCATGCTTTTACTTAATGTTAGGGTAGTAATGTCGTTTGCTATGGTAATAATGTTTCATGTGTTTTCCTTTTCACTTTGGATTAAATAAAATGTTAGTAATGACCAAAAATTTTAATTATTTACAGCGGGACTAATTTGTTTTTACTTCAAGTGGTAAAATTGTAGTAGCGAGGGAAATTACATAGGGTCCAAGTCCAACACGAGCTGCTAATTTGGTATTATTTCTCTAGTGAGAAAACGTTAATATTGAAAAGCCTAAAGATCTCGATGTAAGATGATGACAATTTCCTCCGCTAGCCGCACCTGGATGGCTCATTACTGAGAAGAGAATTGGACGTGCATCGACTTGCCTCCTCCGGAAAGCATTTTGGTTTTTGCCCTTCCATTCAGCAATTCCTAATTCCTACTGCTTTTGCAAATTGCAACTGTTCTAATCCATTAAATCTACATCTAAAATTTCGGCCTCTTTGCTTCGGACAATAAAGTTTTACTGCTAACATTGGCCATCGGACATGTTTATGGGGGCAATGCTCATGCTGTGAAACTGTTTCTTTAGCAACAAAATTTTGAGCCAGCACACCCCGAAATGTCGATGGTCAACACTGACGGGGTGCGATTTGTTGGATGCTTTAGTAATCACCATAGGGCATGCGCAGGGATTCATGAAACAATCAAATAGTAAAAGCTCTAAACTAGATGTCCGCGAAATATGATCTGAAAGCTGAGACAGAATAAGTAATACTCAATGTCAACCTCCGCTAAAACTAATGCTCCAAGCGCCAAAAGTTGCTGCACATTCAACTCACTCAACAGAAACACTATTGTCGAAAGAAGTTAATGTTTCCAGCACTTGTCTTACATCAGTCAAACCACCGTCTGCAACTCAAAACACATTCACTAAAACGTATTTGCACAGCTCTAACTTAAAATATGGCTCCCATCAATACACGACTGCACAGTTAATATTCCCAAATCAGCTGAAAACAACCAAAGCATTTAATCTCAAAGTCCTGTCTTGCGTAGTTCAGCAGCACCATGAGCAAAGTGACATCGCTGACCAAAGCTGCAAGTACCCTTGGAAAAATTATCACATAATTTCGTTTTAAAGTTACTCCCAGGATGAGCATGGGCACCGGGCAAGCTAGTAGACTTTTTTGGTCCCAAACTGGCAATCAGCTCTTTTACCATACCACTTGCTTGCTTAATCTGATCAAATGTCCCCTCAAGTTCAATGTTCCTGAGGTTGGGATCTGTTTCATGCTCCCGAATTGATAGCTTAGACCCTGTTTGGCGGTAGATCTGCTTGGAATTGACACCACCTTTACCAATTATGGCTCCAGCAAGAGAGGCATCGACACTGATTTTTGCAGTGGCTGAGGCACCAAAGCTAGAAACTGGGCTGGGTAATGGTGGCTCCATGCGGCTGCCTAAACGGCTAGGAGTAGTTCCGATAGCATGAGGGTTGTCATGAGAAGAAGCAATGGGTTTACCTAGCTCCCATTCACCATGTGCGAAATGGCATTTGTCACCAAATTTGCAACCTTCAGCAGTATTGTATTTGCTGCACATGCGACTTTTAACAGCAGGCAGATTAGAGCCACTTGGGATGGCTGGTGTTGGTGCCATGTTTCTGGACGCAGAAGTGATAGGAGGGCCTAGATTCATCATCTGGGCCACAGCATTATACCCACCTGGAACGTAGTGCAGAAAATGGCATCCCTCACCAAATGGACAGCCAGCAGTACTGCAAGAAAAACATAACCACAAAATCAGCTTCATAGATGGATCCCTCAAGCTTAAGAAGATATGCTCAGCAGGACCAAGCTCAGTTCATCAAATAGAAAACTGTTATACATATGAGCAAAGCTTATTACTTCTAGACCAGTAAACTAGCATTTGTGAGCTTCAGATCACTAAACTTCAAATAATAACTAGAAAATTGATCATAAAAGAATCTATTCAGGGACCCGTAGGTGTCCTACTAACAAGGTGGAACCAATAGCAATGTTGTTCAGACAAGAAATTAAGAGTATGATGAAGTAATATTGAAGCACTCTGCTCCTATTAATGTGCCTTATGTAATAGAATTTGCAACTGGATATTGCATGTCTAAGTATCACCAGCTATAACAAACATCAGCAAGAATAAGATAGCACTAACTAAAATATTGGTTTATTGAAAATTGTAAACATAAATCCATGCTCCAAAATTTGCTGCTTGTCAGATTTCAGCACCATACCTGTGGAAAATTCATACTCTTTCACAAATGACCTCTTTAATCAAAACTTATGGATGGATGGTTCATTTCAGCAGCAGTAATCCAATGCAATTCATCTTACTTTGACAGGTTGGAACTTATGACTGACCCATAGTTTTGTTCAATTGCTGTAAAACTTAGTGCTACGAGGGAACTATTAAATAGGTCCTTTGTAACCAACAAATCTATGATAAATTCCATTAGTTAACTTGGCATGACCACATTGAATCTATGTTTATGTACCTGTATACTAGCTATAAATGTCCACTTCTGTTAAAGTATTGTATATTCTTACCATATGAAAGAGAGTAGATCGAATTATTACAATAACTAGTACATATTACAAATTAAACAATCAGATGCATCAAAAGACAGTTACTTAGGTGAGTAAAGATTTAAACCTGAAAAATTTGGTGCATGGCTTGGATTTGCTTCCTACACCCATTGATAAGGAGTCCATTTCTGTTGCAAACATTAATTACTTTATCTCAGTTAAAAAGTTCAATTTATTAATCCAGTTCGTCTACAATATTCCAACCATAGTGAAGATTTTCGTGTCAGGTTACAATTCACATGAATTCCACCATTTCAAATGAAATTAGAGTTGAACTAGTTGAACGAATAATTATATATCTTAAAAGTTCAAACTGCATCAATTCATGAATTCCACCACTGCAAATGAGATTAGAGTCGAACTAGTTGAACAAATTATTATATATCTTAAAAGTTCAAACTGCATCAATTTCCCTACATCATATCCCTGGAGTCTAGCTGCCAAATTTCAGATACCAAGTCTCTAACAGAAGCATAGATTTCGGGCCTCTAAAGAAGTGGCTAGTTTAGACCAAAATAAGGCTTTTCCATACTGTTTCGTAAACACAATAGGCATGCAGGAAACTAGTGACAATAAAGGACACAAACAGGTCACCCTCCATTCCCAGTTCAAATATTAAAAAGAAAAAAAAAATCACATTTAATCAACCAAAACATGATAAGTTAATACAAATAAGCAACAAGTTATCCGTCTCTTTTTCTAGTAAATTCACAAAATAATTGACAAGTACAAGGACCTAATAAACAGTTAAGGACACAAGATATCCGTCTGATAACAGTACTTTGCTTTTTCAAGCGATAGCACTTGTTTCAAATATATATTCAAGCATCGGAGGCTCAGATATATCCCGAGAAAAAAACCTCATTCGAAAACTAAAATTTCAGATTGGAAGTGAAAATTCGTAGTTCACGTATCCCCGTCACATCTCACTATGCTCGAAAATTGTTTAGAAAACCAAAAATACGAGCCTATTATTTTCGCGTCAATTTCCCTTTCGAAATATCAACCCATTTCATCAAGTGAACCAGTCAGAGGATATTCATATGCCAAAAAGAAAGGCGAAGCAAGAAACTGACCTTGCTTAGATTTCTTAAACCCGCCATTAGAGTTGAAACCTGCTTCAGGCCTTCTCTTTCTCGCGTCCATAGAGATATAACTTGATAACAAGATCCAAGAAACGAAGCCTTTGCGAGAAAGCGAAATGGAACTAGCGAATCAAATAATACTCACTAATAAGAACCTCGAATATCTTATACCCAGGTTCTCTAAATTTTGGAGGGGTAAGAAAATGAACCAGTAGTCAAAACCCTAATCCTAGATAAGGGTTTATGGGAGAAGAGCAAGGAAGTTGATGGGGTTCTCCGGAAGAGAAGCTTTAAACCTTCTGTTGTCGCTTTATTAATTATTTTTCTCACCTAATAATTGGAATACTTATCTCCGAGTGTCACCTGTGACTTCTAGTGCGATCCAACAACATGAAAGCTGAGATACTGCAGCGGCCCATGGAATATGGATGAGACGACCTGCCGTTGCGATTTGGTCGCTTTCATTATTATTATTATTATCCTCGGGTGTGTGCACATCTTTTTACAACATATTACTAGAAAATGGAAGATAATAATAATTTTTCAGTGAAATGTGAAACAATTGCCTTTAATGTGTACAAAAACATGGGTTCTTTCAGATTTCCGAGTTTGGCTTTCTTACTTGCTCATTCATTGTCCCAAGTGATCCTTATTACCCATATTTGCAGAGACAAGATCTTCTGTCCAGTTTACTCTGTCTTATTTTGTCCCATAAAATCTCAGTCATTTATTTTACAGGACCCACGCGAGACCCACACGTAATTTACGCGGAACTCATATAAATAAATGACTGAGATTTATTGGACAGAATAAGACACCATAATATTGGACAGAATATCTGGACTCATGTTTGCGTTGCTTACTACTTATTCCATGTTTTGTTATGTGAAGTGGTTTAGAACAGGGTGTTTGAAGGAGATGGTTTTAACATCTATTAATTTATCTAATAAGAGAAAATAGAATTTGAAAGAAAAATATCGTGAGATACATAAGGCCTTTCTCTCACAATCTTTTGCAATTCCATCATTCAATAAATGTTTTTCATTTGCCCATAAGACAATTATCCTCCTTATCACCTTTTAGAATAGGAAAACAATATCTCTTTTATGCCAATTATCAAATAAACCACTAAATGCGTTACAACTTAGTTTTTAAAAACATTTTATTATCAATAAACACGTATGGATATAAGTAACAAGATAAGTTCTCTTCATCATATTTTTATACTAATCTTTCTCACATTATTTTATTCTTTCCAAACCAATAATATTTATCTTTATGACCAAAAAGATGCATTATCCCTCCACCTCTACTTCTTCTTATACCACCTCTTCCTCTGCCATCAAACTGTTATCTTCTGCATCATTTAGCTTTTTTCATCAAGTAAAGTTTCAATTGAAATGAATGTCTAACCAAAGCTTTTACAAATCAATTTAAGCATTGTTTATGTGCTAATAAATGTATTAAAAAAATAATTCTCCAAACCCTTTAATAATTGTGGTTTTATGGTTATACTGTACAATTAGACACTTAAATAGTCTACCATAATCTTATTCTGATTGTTCTTTTTTAACGGATTGAATCTAATTTATGGTTTAAGATGCCCCGGAAAAGAATTCCAGCATTGTTTCAATCATTTTCATAATCAAAATTTGAACTCTCTTAATAAGTTATGTGGCTTAAATGTAGCTACCTTACTTAACCCTTTAGATTCTTCCTTAAGTTAATATCATGCTTCCTTTAATTTTTCTTATCTTATAATTATTGGAAAATACTTTCATCCACTGCTTGTGGAATTAGAAAAAGAGCTTTAGCATTTCTTTTTTATTTTTCTCTTAATTCATTGCACTTAGTGATGTCTATGAGCCTTGTAGCATCCCACTCCCACGAGACCCGAATCCGACATCGATTGTGATATCCGAGCCCGCGACCCGCCAGGGTGGTATGCTAGAGCAGTCAATGCAGTTTAAAACTCGGATTTTGAAAACCCATCGAGTGCGCAAAATACCAAAA
>JANSVB020000084.1:602377-613167 GCA_025504935.2 Erythroxylum haughtii
TTTTCATACCCATTCTCATTCCCTTTTACTATTATACCCATATCCATACCCAACCCTGTGCTCAAACCAAACACCCCCTTAGTCTTTAACCCTATGTAAAGAAGTTTGTTTTTCACTATCTTTTATCACGAGTTATAGTAGCTGATTTTACACCAGATAATGTGAACATAATTCATTAGCAAAGATATAAATTACTTCCTAATGTTTCTTAAAAAGTATAAGTTAATCTCTACCATTATTTATGATATTTCAAATGATCCTAGTAATACCTTAAATCTTAACTAAGTTAAATTTTTTTCACAACTTTTAGTATATATATTATAAATTCAACTGTCATATTTCAACTGAGCAATTTGAACTTACTAAAATCCGATGTAACCTTAAAAATAATCCTTACTTATTAAAGGTATAATTTTCACCTTAACATTTCATAAAAAATTTAAATAAACTCTTACTATTATCTTTACTACCTGTTTCAAAATGTAAACAACTATTAGCTCCCATATTCTATCAACCCTTTGCAGCACTGTGCAGAAGACTCGGAGAATTTGCGATACATCAGACTAGGAGTTGGCAAAACGATGTCAGAAAAAAGCAGCTATTCATTCTTTACACGAATTGGTAGTTGTTTACATCGTAGCTCAGGAACGAAGATGTTAAAAAATGTCCCACCAATACAGTTCTTGACATTGCGCAGAATACATTGATTATCCAGTAAGAATAGCAGGTTAGATGGGTATGTTACAAATGTAAGACTTTCCCCACCTAGGAGAACATAAGTGAACGTAGAACTCCAACCAGAAAGGCATGCAAAGGAGTAACCAACAGTTGGTTTAAGCTATTGGGTGTAATAACGTTTATGCTTTTAGATCATCGCTCTCTTTGCTCCGGCCTCCCATCAATAAAACCTTAAGTTTCCACACCTTGATTCTGCCAATGTCATTCATGTTCCATTGCTTGCGTATGTAAGAATGGCTGTTCTCCATCTGATGAGAAAAGAAACAAAATTAGTAAAGATATCTTTAAACCCATAGATTCACCAACCTCTGCCACTTGATCACATTTGATGCCAAAGGAATTATCAATGTTTAATTAGGTCATACTGCTTTCAATTCTATGCATATCACATCTTGAATAGAATAATATGACCAGTGTGGTCAAACTCAACTGGTTTGACGTCAAAGCTTAACAAAATTGAGTTATCAATCTAGGCACGATAACCAGAAAATCATGAAGAACATAAAGTCCCCCTTTTCTGTTTAATAAAAACTGAAACTGCACGCATACTTACTTAGCACGATACTATAATCAACAAAGGAAATGCTGCTATAAGCCAACATGAGAAAGAAATATCATGTACACAACCACTCATTCATATTACCGCTTTCACCATCAGATGCTTCTGCAAGCTTTGCAATTGCGGCCACAAGTGCCTGCTCATGATCCTGCATAATATAAAACAGTCAAGCAATGCCATTACCTGAAAAGAGCGTAATCATAATACCAGCTAATTTGCATTATGGTCTTTACTTTTAGCATTTTCTTTCCCTTCTCAAGCCCAATAGGATCAGAATGACTCAAGTTGAACACTTTCTCCACCTGCAAAATGTCCAATATAAAAGGTGAATTAGCTGAACTGTTGTAACAGAGCACATTAAAATACCCATATTGTTAGATGTACCTCCTTAACCAGTGTATCTGTGTTGAGCAATTCAATATCATCAAGAAACGTTTTTGCAAAACCATTCTGCATTGAAGTAATTTCTCTTCTAGATTGACCTTTGGTTGGTCCCCTACCTCTCCCGGTGCCCTGTATGAAAGCACCACGGTTCATGGGTATCCTAATACCACGGCCTGGTCCTCCAAGCCCGCCACGATGATAAGTTCCAGGATCCTCACTTTCCCATCGAATATCCTCTGGAGATATCTAAGAAGACGTCAAAATTTTCTGTCAGTTTTTTTCATTTGAGAAACCACAAGCAATCACCATAATAGACAAATGAAGCCAGCCATAGCAGCATTATCATAAAATGCTATTCTCCAAGTAGACACATGTTCATTAAATAGAGTAAATATATCAGAAAAAGTTACTTCTGCTAGAACAGTCCCCCTCTCTCCTCACATTTTTACCATTCCGTTATACAAGCTAAGCCTTATAATCACAATGCACACCATCTGCTTGCAGTATGCCATAACTGTGGATAAGAAATTTGAAGCACAAACACAAGACAGTTTGTTTCCCAAAACAGACTCTCAATGAAAATTTCAAGGACTTATTTTCTTCTTGCCTAATTTCACAGATACCAACATATCTATTCTGAGCAAGTCCAAGCTTTCAACTCTGAAGAAAAGTAGAGCGGCAATGAAACAACCTACTACTCATACAATCTCTGATGGTTATAGTGCCTTAGATCTGATTTATAGAGAAGACTTAGTAGACCTTTGAAAAATGGACACGGAGAAAATTTAAACTTAAGACAAAGCACAACTAGATGCACTCCAAAACAATTTGACACCTATCCAAAACGCATGCAACCTTACAATGTCTGTATGATTTCAACAAAACTCAACACTTACATATTGATCTCTAACCCATCCAGTTCTTAATGCTAGTTAGCCAACAAAAATTCAAATGCACGCGTGCAAGGAAAAGGGATGAAACCTAAATGTTGAAAATTAAACAGAAACCTGCACAAAGCATAAAATACTCAAAGAAAGGAAAATTTAAGACAATACAATTATCACATCCACAAATCCAATAAAATGTCTCACTTTGCTTCTTCAATCCAATGAATTAATTTAAGTAATGATTCATCCCTCGCCTCTTCTCTCATTGTGAATAAACATAAGCTACAAAGCCAATATTTTGTTTCAGAAGACGGCCAAAATACTCAACACATTTCTAATTGGTTTCCACCAATTAGTTCTAAGAACGTTATTGCATCAAAAAGACAAAAATTCAAACTTACCAAAACAACTATAAATGTAAAATAGTAATGACTCGAATGATAATTCACTCGCATGTCTAAATCTCCTTATAAATGGTACAAACCAAAATCAATCAGCAGTGTCAAAAAAAAAGACTGTAATTATATATCTTGATAATCAATACATTCAGAAGATACCTCCTTGAAGTCAACCCATTCCCAGGTCTCATTTGCAGTGCCAATGTCATAGACTAGTGCATGCCGTCCCTGTAAATTATTAAACCGAGTCACAACAACTGGAAATAAGATATAAGATAATCAAACCAAACATTAAGAACTGAGAATTGAAAAGCGAAGCCTCAACTATCTAATTACAAAATGACACGATATATAACCCTAAAGAGAAGATTGGAAATGGTTAAACCCTAAACATACAAAGAACAAAAACATTGACTTTGAAAAGATGACAGCACAACTCAGAATATTGAAAGTTAATTTGGCATTGCATTGCAGATGGAAATGTCCATAAATGCCAAAATAAAGGCATCATCCACACAATTTGCAAGCAGCCATGCTCTTCTTCTTGAATGTATCATCAACAAATAACTAGATTTTAAAGCATACGCTTGGCACATGTTAACAAAAGCTATAGGGATTGTCAAAAAAAAAAAAACAGCAATAGGGATTGTCATCCACCATCCAAATCCTTTAAAACATACCTCAGCAGGGTTGTAATCAGTTACAACAGCCTGATAAAAATTGTTGTCCTCAGGCCACCTTGTCCAGACCTTTCTTCCAATCAATGGATCATAAGTTGTCCCTTCAGGAGGATGATTTGCCACATGAGCACCAAAAGAACTACGGTTGATTAAATGTCGAGTTCCAGTAGACCCAGTAGAATGGTACTGCATAGAAGATAAACCAGGAAAATGTTGACTCTGTTAAGAAAGTAGAAGACATGAGAAAGGAAGATTAGTAAAAATCTAGAATTCACCTCTATAACAACACAATCAGTAAAAATATGCAGTCTTTTGCTGGTGTCTTAGTAGTAGCATTTAATTTGCAGCTGAAGATGATGAATATGGCCGAAAAGTTGTAAAGAGATTATACAGCCAGTTACACCATAATGCCATAGAAAAGTACCGTTTGAGATGTCTTTTGCTTTTTACGGGAGGCTGATATGGTAGGGCTGGGTAAAACATCATGAACAGGCTGTGTTGCACCATACCTAGGAGTTTGGAGCTCCCCTGCCTGTCTCCATTCCCTGAATCCACTACGATGTATGAGCTTTTTTTTTAATTATAGTTTCTCACAATTGGCTTATTTCGTCAAGTATTCAAACCTTATTCTTCGGATGATATCATCTCCATTCACCTTTGTCAATAGTTCTCTATGTTCATCATCTGACACTCTAAGCTCTTTCCTGAGTTCTGTTATCAAACTTTCCTTCTCCTGAAAAAAGAAAATTATTAAGCATCCAATCTGATCAACAGGAAAGAATAAAATTGAAGCATACAGAGACAATTAACCAGAGAAAACAAATACCCAAGTAATGGCATCAGATTGAGCCTTAAAAGCACGCAGTACAGCACTGTAAGCCTCTTGCTCAAGATGATGAATTTGGGCCTCCATATCAGTGTGCATTCTAGAATATAAGCTAGTACCTAAAGCAGATCTTCCGTTCCCTACAATTCTTGATCCCTTATGATAACCACTTTGATGTGTTTGGGGGATATCATCATCAGTACCTAAATAGCCAATGACATTATAATATCATATATTATAAAGGAAGGTGGACGATCAAGGCCTTATAATGATTTTGTAAGCATACATGTTGATCAGACAACTGGAGCTCAAATTTAATTTTTCAATCTGATTCTATTTTGGCACAACAAAAATCGAATCCATTAGGATGCAGCTCCAAATAGAGTCAAATGGAAAGAACAATTCATGCAGGTGACTCACAAACTTCATTCACAGATATGGTATTTTTTTTCTTGCAAATGGTAGTTAAATTTATACCCTTCTACAAGCTTAAAAATTTCCTCTCTCTTCCAAACATAAGAAAATCCAACCTCATAAGTATAAATAGTTGGCAGTTAGTGACTTTGTTGTCATGTGTTTCTTTGCACAGTCATCCAACTAAATGAAAAACGATCACAATTTGAGACCAATAATATTAGCCACCATTCAAGCTATGTAATTCAATATCAGAATGAATTTTTAGTAAAATATATTCTTCAGAACCAGGATCAAGTGCACAAATGGTCAGATCAAATACAAACCACAGACAAAGGTGATAAATATTAAGTAGGCACCTACAAGCTTCAAAATTAAGGGTTTCAACTTCCAAGTAAACAATCTAATATAGAGGAGAAAACTGTTAACATTTATTAATTTCCAACTCCACTCTCCGTTCATTTGGTTTTCTTCATTCATCATTTCCCGTTTCTTTCAAAAGGAAATTAAAATCCCACGCCAAATTCGTCTCTATTAACTTAAACTCTCCGAGTTCACCTATATTCTCATCTTTGCATATAAAATATAGTATAAACCTAGAAAAATAGAAAATATAAAGAATTTTTGCAGTTATCCACTCCTACAAATACAATAAAGTCATGGAGAATTGAGGAGGTGAAAATGCAACTCTAGTTTTGCAAAAAAACACATTTACAAACTACGTGATGAAAAAACTTCATAAGAAAGAACTGAGAGAAGCGAGAAGCTTTCTAAATCTATAAGAGATCAGGAAATAACTTAACTTCCTCTTCAATTCAAATTTCTCACCTTCTTTAGAAGTCACAATAACAGATTTTGCTAAAGCATAACCAAAAATTTACATCTGTACGAGGAATTCAATCCGAAATAGACCGTAACACAACCTCTGGCTCTGTTCCACAAATTCACCTCACCCATAGACACGTCAATCTCCTATATGAAAATGGATCGACAGCCCGTTTTTAAATCCCAAAACCCTCTGTCCGCCCAAAACCCTAATACCGTAAAACGCCCTCACTGATGAACCCAACAAGCTTTAGAGAAATAAAAACCAGATAAATTCCTCCATACTAAAACCCTAAGCCTTGTACAAAAGAATCCAAGATTTAATCTTTGGATACGGCAAACCGCGTATAACAACGAAGAAATCAAATTTCTGCGTAAAACTAACAAGTGAATGAGAAATGGAAAGCACACCGCTACTATCTGAAACTTCATAGTCCATGCCAGGAAAATGTTGCGTCTACTGCATTGTAATCATTTCCAAGGATAAACCCTTCGATGGCGATTTGAACTAAAGACTAACGAAAGATTTGTATTAATTTTCGAGAGAGAGAGAGAGAGATGACTCTTACTAAAAAGAACGAAATGTGTGGAAGACACTTTCGACTTGATTTGAAAGCTTGTTTTTATTTGTGTAAGAGAAAAGAAGGTCTTCTTTACACTTTCTTGCTTATAAATAAATGGGTGCATGCAGACATGAATGTGGAGGAAAATGTAATTTAAAATATGGAAAAAAAAGTTAATTCGTGAAAACCGTTACATCTCTCTTTCTCTTTCCTACCTGTAAATGTGATTGAATTTCAAATCTCATTAAATCATATTTAAGTGGCCCAAAATGCAAGTAACATCTAAGGCATCAACCTAGTACATCTCACTATTGTGACCAAATGACAACTCATTAACATCTTGGGGGTTTGCTTCTGGAACGTTTTTTGGACTTTTATTATATAGAAAACTTGTTTTACTAACATCAAACAAATCGAATATAATTACACTCATAAATTATATGGTCCCTTTTTCTTTGTCCACTTTCAACGAAACAGTACCACTTGGTTGCACCCAATAAATTGTAACCATAATATTTCATCTAATATCTAATAAAAATCCATCTTTTCTTCATTGCGTCCTATGTTACTGCACACAATTACACCACTATTTTGAATTGTGAAACTATCACCGTAACTTTTCAACAACCATTAATAACATATCCTTTGAAGTTTGTGACATATGAGCTTATGTCAACATGCTCACAACCATTTTACTTTAATTTTGACTACATAATTGTGTTACCTACAAAATGCTTAATAAGCTTAAGTGATAGGCAAGGATATAGAAGTTGGTGTCTAACAAATCACTCACTCCATTCTTACGCTAACTATAAAATCTTTTGTTCATTTTCTTCCACAGATTTCAAGGTATTTGAAAATAATTTTGTATTTATAATCATTGATTCTTCCTTTTACAAAAAGTGATATAATAAAGTAAAACAAATAATTTTACATAAGGTTATTTTTCTAATAAGAGGCAAACCTAATGCAATTTCTTACTGCAATCTCATTTTGGAAGCTTTCAACTAATTATTTTTATGACGAGCAATTTGCATAACCACTGGAGCTCTCACCTATTCATTCCTAAAAAGATTAAAAAGGAGATGAAAAATGCATGATGAACTTTCTTTAGTGGAAAGTTGAGGTATCAAAAGGAGCCAAAATAAAATAGGAACATCTTTGTCGGAGGAAACAAGAAGGGGCCTAGGACTTGTACCTATTCAACTAATTCAATAAAAGATAGTAGCTAAGAGAATATGGAGACTGGCCAACACTTTGGAGCAAATGGACTAATGAATTCTACTTGAAAGATACTAATTTCTGACATGTAGGGGAGAAACAAGAGCATTCTTGCCATACATCCAGATGCTAAGACAAAATTATTTGTTACCCTTTTTCAAATTCAGATTGGCAATAAAGAAGACACTTGGCTCTGGTTGGACAACTGGACTACACATAGTCCACTATACAGAAGAGAAGACCTAACAACAATTATTGGAAGGCTTCTTATTATCACAAAAGCTCTCCAATTTCATTGCTCAAAATGCTTGGCAAATAGCAGGAAAAGAAGTAGGTAGACTTAAGCCTTACTTTTCAAAATACCTGACTAACAATTCCATTAAAGACACAATTAGATGGACTTTAAGTAGCACTGGAGAGTACTTTAATTCTTTTTGCATAAAAGCACTATGACCTTAACTTTAAAGCAGAAACAAAATCCACTATAATTGAATATTTATATCACATTTTGCCTAAATACTGCACAATAAAGGGTTTGAGTCACTTGGCAAGCTTAATTAGTAAACTTCGTTACCTTGATGAATTATGAAAAGGATCATTTATGTACGTGAATGCATATTAGTTGATACGAACTAAGATCTTCCAGGATCTATTCATTTAACTAGATTGGATGAGGAAGGCAAGCTATTTTAAGATAGTATACCAATAAATTATAGTTGGATGCCTGACAAGATTTACCAATCCTAGATTTGGAAACGAACTAGAAGACGAGTCTTAATAGGGGACTAAATGGAACTTATATAAAAAGGAAAATGATCAAGATGTAAAACACAATGACTGTATACAATAAGAGGATGAAGATGAACCAATAAAGAATCAACCACTAATTGATCCAAAGATAACATATAAAATTGTTGTAGAAGATACCCCAAATTAGGAGGTAACACCCCTTAAATCTTAGGAAAATGTATGATTATAGATATATGAGGAAATCACTTAGAAGGTTAGTGAATTACATTGGGCTTATTCAAGGATGGTAATGTGAAGGCATTTGAATCCTACCCTCAAATATTGAGTGATATACCATCTACCACTAAGGAACCTATAAGTTACCCTTTGAGGATCCTAAGTGCTTCCTTAGACCATCACTCAAAAGAAGAGAACTTATAAACCAATTCTATAAAGTTGTTCAGTTGCACCTTTATTTTGTCTAGACGATCCTCCAAATGCTTTTCTTCTTCTTCTTCTTCTTTTCTTAAGCACTGTGTCCCATCCTCCGTTTTCCTCCTGCTCAGATTCTTTGCTTGATTAGACTGGTGATTGGTGTTGTGATAGTACTGAACTAGAACTCACTTATCCCATCCTGTGTTTAACTTACGATTTTGAGTTGATATCTCGGAGTTCCATGCCATTGTACTCTGAGATCTTTGCTAGCCTCAAATGTGTATGAATTAAAAACTCAGGAAAAATAGTAGTTAGTCCATTAACATAAAAACATTGAAAATGACCTAGCACAGTGATAAGAAAACCCTTGCCTAGATAGCTACTTTTCTTATTAAGAGAAGTAACTATCGTTTGAAAAATGTGAATGGATGTACAAACTTGAATTTTATGATCCATGCACCAAAGAATAGATAAATCTTTTGTAGAACACTTGTTAGTTTAAGTTTTTGCAAAAACAGTTTGACAAATAAATTTATATAGTAATAAGTGTTTAAGATTCAAAACAACATTATTTGGTGCATTTTTTGAATTAACCCATCAAACCCCGTTAATTTTTTCCAATATTTGGTAGCATTAAATTAAAATATATTCACAATAGTATAATCTAATACACCATTACAATGAGTTTCATGTTAGACAAATCCTAACTAAAATTCAATTTACAAATTATAAAGGTCATTTGCGTTTTTTGTCTGGGGTGAGTTGATGCTCCATTTTCTTCAACATAATAGTTACTCTTCTCCAATTGATAAATCTTCCCGCAACTTGGTATTTGTCTTCGTCATTACCTCGATAAAGACGTTTGTTCCTTTTCTTCCAAAGAGAATATATGGTTGTCACAAAACTAACTTTAAGAAGCATAACATTCGGTTGTCCAGGATTGGACAAAGACATAAATCGATATAGTGGTGGTTCCCATTCATATGTATGATTCACTAGGTTCAACATTTGTTGGGTTTTTCCCCATACCACTTTGGAATATCTGCACCCAAAGAATAGATGGGTACGAGTTTCCTCAAGCTTCATAAATAGAATGCACATTGTGTCTAGTGTTCTATGCTAACGGTTTGATGAGTCTTAATAGGGGAATAAATGGAACTTATGTAAAAAGGATAATGATCAAGATGTAAAACATAATGGCTCTATACAATAAGAGGAGGAAGATGAACCAATAAAGAATCAACCACTAATTGACCCAAAGATAACATATAAAATTATTGTAGAAGATACCCCAAATTAGGAGGTAACACCCCTTAAATCTTAGGAAAATGAATAATTATAGATATATGAGGAAATCACTTAGAAGGTTAGTGAATTACATAGGGCTTAATTCAAGGATGGTAATGTGAAGGCATTTGAATCCTACCCTCGAATAACAATGAGGAACCTATAAGTGCCCCTTTGAGTGTAACATCCTATCACCTGTGGGACGCTAGAATAGTAAATATGAGTGATTAATGAGAGCTTAGAAATGCATTTTTATGCTCATGCATAATATGACATACAAATACACGTGAATAGTGAAAGTCTGGCATATGAAAATAATTGTACATGCATTCATGAATAGTTTCGGGTATAATTGGATTGAGTTGTGATTTTTGGAAATTTAGTGAATTTGAATTTATTTATGTTGAAAATATTATTGGTTAGTGAAATTGTGAGATTTGTGAATTTTGGTGAATTTAGGAATAAATTTCAAAAAATTATAGAAAATAGGAAAAAGAAATCAAAAGAAGATTTGGAGATAGTTGGATTGTAAAGATGAGGGTTTAAGAGAGTTAGTTTCAAAAGAAACTAAGTTAGAGTTTAGGTATTAGGAAAGTGACAAGTGTCACTTAGTTGAGGGGCTTTTGAGCTCATTAAGGGTAGAAATGGAAGAAAGAAATGTAGTCTTTCCTTTTAAGAAGGGGGAAACATGAATTGGGAGAGAGAAAGAGAAGTTAAGAAAGAAAAAGAAGAGAGTTTCGGTGGTTGAGGGAAAAGAAAATAGTTAAGTTAGGGTTTCAGCAGTTTATAGTCTTGAGAGAGATTTTGAAGTGGGTCAGAAAGAGAAAAAGAAAGAGGGAGAGAA
>JANSVB020000084.1:704748-716226 GCA_025504935.2 Erythroxylum haughtii
CCTAAACAACGTGGGCCCTTTCCAATTAACCAAAAGCTTTAAAATCTTCCTCTTTTGGGCTGCCACGTTGCTTTCCCCTGTTGCTACTTACTTGTTTCCTCTCCTTTAAAACGTTGCTCTTCTCCTTTCAAACGTTGTTGCCTCACATGTTGTAATTCCCAGGGTAACAGGGATCCTGTGCGTGATCGCGAATAGGCTTCCTGTACGGCAAAGAGTTGTTCGTATGGGAATTCATCCTTGATTTTAATTGTTGTTTTCCTCTTAATTCCCCACGTTATGCGAAGATTGTAATTCCCTACAAGGAAATATTAAATCAAATTAAGTCCCAATAATTGCATCAACAAGAGGAATAAAAAGGGATAATTAAAACATAAATATTGGACAAATATGCACTTATCAGTTAGAGATGAAATGAAGGTGTTAATGAAGATGAACATATGCAAAAAATATGATGAATGTGGGCATATGATATGTTCAGTTTTTGGTGTTTATGGTTAATCATAGATTTTCATTTGTGTGTGAATGAGTTGAGTTGAAATGGAAGTAGGAATGGAGAGGAATAAATTAGAAATGACCACCTGAATCCATTAAAAAAGGATCGATAATGGTTGATTGATAAGTTCAGGATGAAAATGATGAAGTGTGGTGGAATTTGTTAAATGGAGTATTTTGACTTAATAGACATATATATTTTAGCTATATCTTGAAATTTCAACATTAAAATAGAATGATTTGGAGTTTATATTAAACTAGAGACATATGGCTACAAATTTCATGAAGGAATAAAATTTTAATTTTGTCTCTAAAAGTTTTAAAATTTGGCTTGAAGTTGAGTACTGAGTGTTGATGCATTTTGAGTATAGTCTCAAGTATTTTGAGTATAACATGCAGAATACTGAACCAAATAGTGTGAAATTAGCTTCCTTAGAAACTTAAGACATATGGAAACATTTGTTTAGAAGAATGTATTGTATAAATACTTCATTTTCCTTATTATAATGGCTATTCAAAATTGACCCAAAAATTTGTAATGAGAAAAGCTGGAATGAACGATTGAGTGATGAACTTAGAATAAATTTGTTTTATTGAGGTGTAAACCTAAGTTCAAATTAAACATATATGCATTTTGAAGTATGAATAAGCCATAATAAATTTCCTTATCTACTTGAACTCAAATATCAACTTAACATAGAATAGTGGATATCTTTAATACTTCAGAAGTATCTGATATCTTAAATATTAAACATGTCTATTACATTATCTATACATATGGACATAGAATAGGTAAATAACTTCCGATCTACCTCTATAGATTTGATTCCCATAATTAAATTGTCACCTTTTTATATCCAACAAGATTTTTTCTTGGAAAATTATGTTTTTATCTATAAGCAACAAGTTTGTACATAATCTCACTAAAGAGGACGATTATATTCCCACTAACTTTCTTACAAACATGATAAATTCAAAACTATATGTAAAATAAACTCTTTGAATTTATCACGAAAGTGAATCTTTCAATTTCTTGTAGCCTTTCAACTATACTCAAATGTATCAACAAAGAAACTAGTTCCAATTGGATGTTTTTTCATGAGATTTGAACTTTTCAATTTTAATCTTACTCTTACTACTTATCTGAAGAATTATTTTCATGTAAGTATACATTGAAACAAACAATTTTTTCAATAGCTCTGTAAGATTATATCTAAACTTTTGGATATCTCATAACCTTTTATTATCCAATTTAGTTCTAAACTTAATGGATATCTCATATCTAGTATGAAATCTTGCTAATTGATTTAATTGGAATATTAAAGGTAAGTTATTGTACTAGCATAGGTATAAAAAAAATAATATTGCATCATACAATATCTCTTATTGTATCTTCCTCCTTACATAGATTGACTACTTTAGAGATGATGGGGAGATAGTCAGAGATAATGGAGAGAGAAGCGAGAAGAGAAAAGAGAAAAGGAAGAGGAGATCGTAAGTCCCTCATAAAGGGAATCATTGTAAGTTATGATGCCTAGTTGTAAATTTTTATTAGATAAATTTTTAGACAAAACCAAGATGAAAGTTTAGGGTTCTTTCAATTTGGAATTTACTCAAGATTATTTCTATAAGTTAAAGTCTTTTAATACTACTAAATATTAAGATATAATTTTTTTATGAAAACCATTAAATTGAAAATGTCCATTATAAAAATTTCAAGTTTCATTGATGTCTTAAAAGATTGTTCAGTCCTTGTTCCCTAATAAATTGCACTTATTTGTTTAGCAAAGAAAATATTTAATAATTCAATTAAAGTATTTTCTTTAATCAACAATAGGATAATCATTTATTTCTTCAGAATGAAATTTTCCAAAAGCGGTTACATAAGATATAGTGACTAATTCCTAGGTCACTTATATTTCCTAACTTTCAAAGAGCGACTGTATAATTGGCTAGTGTTGATAATCAGTGGTCACCTATTTGTCACCTAAGCAATTTAAATTGAAATATATTATAAAGGGTAAATGAGTAATTTACTTTTAAAAGGGTAAAGTAGTAATATCACAATATTAATCAATCTACTTAAAATTTTTCTTCTTCTTCTTGCTCATCGTGCGTTATATATTTTTTGGAAATTATCAATTGTAAAAACATAATCAATGGATTTTTTTCTCTTTTCCTAAGTTTATTATTGTGATTTTAAAAATTGAAAATAATTTATAAGAACATATTTGAGTTAATGTACTTAGTATTTCTTGTTTCTAATAATTAAAAAACCACAACAATTTTAAAGAAACATGAATTTTACATTCTTATCAATTGCAACAATTACATTAAAAAATGATGACAATTTTTTGGCCAGATTTAGCATTTTTCTTTTCATTTTAACTTTTCCTTAAACATATCACCATTATTTTTTGATAGGCTTGTCACATGCTTAAGTTGAAAATAAAGGATGACGAAGATGAAGCACTAACTTACATTAACTTTAACTTCAAGATTAGGTTTAGACACATTTATTTTAAATGGAAATATTGGATTTACAGTTAGAAAATATATAAATAGAGGCCTTTACTATAAGTACAAGCCTATAATGGATTAGGCTAACGCAAAAGTTATAATAGAGGCCATAAGTTATATACTAATCTAAAAAAATTTTAAATACTAGGTCTTTGTTTAAGAGGTTAAAAAGTATGATAATTAGCTCTAAAAGAACTATCACTCTACCAAGTATTGAAGCATTATAGTTGCATAATAATTATTATAATATCGGACAGTTCCCATATTTATAGAATTCCACTACTTTCTTCCTTTTCAATTTCACAATGTAGAATAATTTCCTGCATCTAGTTTAGGCTTTTAAAGATGAATTGATCAAAATTGGTTGGTTCTTTGCTGCATTTCTTTGCATTCATTTCCCTCCAGTTAGGTCCCCCTTGTTATTAAATGTGATGTTTATAACCTATTCAACTAGATTACCCCAAGTAGAAATGTGGCAGAAAAAGTTACACTTAATTTATATCTATTTCTGGAGATGAGGTGCGAATTGGCACTCAAAGAACAAATATGATACATTTTCATTCTCCAAGTTGTAAAGTTCAGTTTCAAATTATTTTTCAATTTTATTATATTATTAGCTTTTTGCCTTTTCTTGTTTGCAAACCACATTATGAATGATGGTTTTGGGATGTTTGAATTCATCCATACAAGTTTGTCCCACCGTACTTCTTTCTTGTGCTCTCTAATCAAATCTAGGTAAGATTTGTTTATGAAAAGGCTAGAATTGTGTCTAGGCCATTTAATCTACATTTTCTACATTTGGCATGTAACCTAGAATCTTTTATTTGATGACTATAAATCCTCTTTTGTATTAGGTCTAATGGAATCCTTAAACAATCACATTTACTCTATCATTATCTGTTAATATGTTATTGATTAATTTAGCTTTAGGGAAAAGTGTGTAAGGGACCCAATTCACACTACTTATCATACCAAAATAGGTATCTTTACAATTTCATGTTATTACTTTAAACTCTAACTTTATAAGATTCCTCCACTTTAGCATTTGTGCGAGAGTAAAAAAATAATATGATTTTTTTAATGTTTTAAAAGATGGTTGCTTTTAGGTAATGGAATTGCATCGATATCACTCAAATGGAATATTTTTTATTAAATAGTTTCCAAATTCTTTTCATAATAAGCAATTTGTTCATAGTATGGATTTTGGTAAGCCTTAGATCTTCTTCATCTTAAAGAGACAAATATCTGACCATTTCACCTTTGAGCCTTTCCCTATGGTTACATCTCCAAAGTGGAGGAAGTTTGTTATGATTTTTTGAATAAACTTTGACGATGTCCATAAAAAGCTTGATATATGATGTCCAATAATTGTGCTTTGATAAGTAATGATTTATTAATACTTTAAATCTCATATTTATTGCAGTTTTGATGGTTTATTTGAGTATTATTATTTATTTTAGTACTTCAGATGTTCATATTTTGTTTCTAGGTCTAAATGACTCACTTAGAGAAAAAAGGATGAATTTAAATACATATGGGGCAATTTGGAGCTATTTTAATTGAGTTATAGAGTGTAGGGTAGTATGTATGGCCAAGTAGGAGAGTTTGGAGGTATGTTGAATATTTCTTACTAAACACACCCATTTTGATTTATGAGAAGGCCACATTGATAGTACGCACCCGTATATGTGCTTGTGTTAGCTCCCGATAATGTCGCGCAATAATTTAAATAACTTGATTATTAGCAAACTTATATTAATGCCTATGTAACTCACTATATTTGAATTTAAAATTTAAAAGATAAGATTAAGCTATAGAAAAATGGAGATAAAAAAAAAAGTAAAAGTTGGAACCTTAGAATGGTTGAAGGAAGGAGAAATAATCGAGGAAACCTCTTTAGAGAGAATTTTAATCAATCTAAATTGAACCTTCTAAAGATTTTAAGGATTCCAATCAAGTTTTCCTAGATTTCTAGGTTTTTCTTTAGTTTTGATGTTTTATTTTCTATTATCATGAGCTAAATACCTTTTGGCATCTATGTTAGATGAACCCCAAGATGGATCCTATGGTGACTTTGTTTTAGTTTAATTTATTCTTTAATTTTATTAAGATTCAATTACATTTTCCTAATTATTCTTAAATTATTATTGCCAATATATTATTTCATGCAATTGAGATTAAGAAATCCTTTCCTTGAATAGATCTAGTATAATTGAAAGGAGTTACATGCAAACCTAGAGATAGGTTGACACAAATCTTCTCTATTAGGGTCAAACCTATTAGTGAAATTTATAACTCGATTAATGCAATTATAAAATTTTTAATTAGAAAGAGAATTTAATTAATCAACATAGAATTAGGTGTTAATAGTTTTAAGAAGGATATTAGTTAGGAATTTCCATGGTCTAGTAAACTTAAGAATAAATTGATTAGTGAAATTATGATCACATGGGAAGTACTATAGGGAATTGAATTCCAGGTACTATTTTTAATTAGTTGATTTTCCACTCTTTTTCTATCTTGGCTCCTTTTAATTTTGTTAATTTATATTTAACTTATTTTTTTATTTTCAATATGAATTATCATCATCACCTTGATTTTTAGTCGAATAATGGGAAAAGAGTCACTACTAGTATTCACAACCTCTATAGGAATGACACTTAGTACTTTAAGCCTTATACAAAAGATAGTACTCGTAATCATTGTGAGGTATATGCACACATTTTGATTAGTCATATGATCAGCGAGAGAGGAGATAGCATTAGAGTGTTGGAAAAGGGTCGCCCTAATACAAAAAAAGTAGCAATAGAGGTAGGATCCCCAAGAACAGCCTTTGGTAGAGCTCGAGCCTTAGGATGATTCTTCAGATACCGTAGGCACACCTAAAAGACCACCTACATCAACACCTACACCTGAACATCAAGACCAGCTGAAGATTAGCAGGTTAGAGAGGTACATGGGGAAGATTTTAGGGGTGCAACATGCCATTCGTGAGGTATAGTAGAAATTGATGAAGTGTGTGGAACAATTGGAGGCATATATTAATAAATGGAGCAGGTGCTTTGTTGGATCCCGTGTCCAGAACCCAACTCGTGACAAAAGATCATCAAACTTCAAAAGCGTGGTTCCTTGAAATCTCTTCTTGCTTTGATACCACAGATGTTGGGACCCGATTTTTTTTTAAACCGGATCACAACCTCAGAAACATAAATCGAAACATGTACCAAACATAAGCAGACTTATACTTAAACAAAGGGGCGGAAACAAATCATAGACGGAAACCATGAAATCAAATCGGATCAAAAGCGAAGGAAATCAAAAGCAAATCAAAGGCTCGGAATCAAAGAAAACCAAACGGTTCAATCAAAACTAAAACAAGTTTCCGACATCCGAAAACATGTATTTTGATGAAACGTTGCGTTGGAAACCATAAGGACACTTGATCTAAATCAATCCAAATTGGTCTAAATTTTTTTCTTTTTCATCAATTTCATTTTACTCAGTCTCATACAAGCAATCTTAATTTCCCCTTTGGAAATTCATCCTCATGCAAACCTCAATTCACAATAATCTTCTTAACATTCATTCTTATCTCATCATTTAAACAAATTCTTATTTCATATCCATACACCATTCCATAATTCATTTACATCATGAAATACATGCTTACAACATGTTAATGACATTTCCAAGCCATATACAACATAAATACCAAATACAAAATGCACAAGATACAAAACCCAGATAGTTTCTCATCAAAAGTCTCAAATCTTATTCTTACAGCAATCAACCTTAAAACACATCAAATACAAAAATAAATGGTTGCTTGGACTTTCTTTCATCTAATCTCCTGCTCATTACCTGGAGATGGGGATGAAGCTTGAAAACTCGTGGGTAATAGCTTATAACAGAAAAAAAAGCAAAACTGTTCAAAAGTTTATTGTCATAGAAAATCCTTGTTGAAAAATCCATAAAACACATGTTTCTCAAATTCTCCTCATGTAGTCGCATTTGCAGATCACAAAACATGTATGCATCAACTTGTTCACATGTCATAAGCACATAACACATCAAGATGGTTTAGGTAAGTCCAAATTCATAACGCACTACACATTCCCATATAATGGTCCTGTGTAGCCGTAAACTTGATAGAGTCTTTGAAGGAGCTCCGTGCCACTTACAGGCAGGCGGGAGAAGCCTATTCTTGGGTCAACGTGCACGTAAAAGTTCTTGAGGGACTACCACAAACCCACATAACACATGTTTCATGAACTTGAAAACTTGTTGCCCAAATGGCACATTATCTTGAAACTTTCTTTTCATATTCTTCACATAAGTCTTAAAAATCATTCTTGAAAATGCGATTGTATAAACATGCGTTCTTTTCAAACGAAAAACATTTCTATAAAACATCACACAATTCATGTAGCAAACATATAACATATTCCACAATTCATTCAAAACATAATTCATGGAACACTTATGATGCAATTTTAAACCTTTAAAATTTTCTTGAATTGAATAAAGCAGAAGTGACTTATTTACTCAATTATAAACAAGTACCCACCTGAATTCCTTTCTTGAATACATGCTTAAAAGATGTCTCTCCTCTTGATCCTCTTTCCTTCCTTGATTGCCTTTATCAAAATGAAAAAATTCCCATTCAATAGGAATACAATTTGAGGACCCATATATTGCATATTCACTTAGATAAATTCTAAAAACTCAAACTCTTCCAAAAGTTCAAACATTCAGGTCAATTTCCCATGATCACTCTGATCAAGTAAATGACAAAATCTGATAATATTCACTTCTAGAAAAGGTTCCCCATTGTCTTAAGTTTCTAATGACACCAAAATCATTCAATTTGTTTTAGAAACATGGAAGTTATACCTCAAACATGTCGGGACTAACCTTATGCTGAAACTATAATCTATACTAAACTTCCATCCACAATTTGAGATCTTAAAAGACTGAATTTCAATTTCATTGCTTCACAAAACTTGTATCACTATGTCGCTAGTTTACAAAGAATTAAAAATCACCTCATTTGGACACCTACAGAAAAACTTATGCCCAAAATACCAAAACATATCTGTGCAGGAAAGTTGAGCTCGCCACGGCGAAACCCAGAAGCTCGCCGCGACGAGGACGCTTGCGCTCGCGCCGCGACGTGAGCGCTTGTGCGCGTCGCGATGTGGGCGCTTACATACACCGCGACGTGCGTGACCAAAAACTTCTCGAAACCTGATTTTTGACATTCTTCAAATATATTCTTCCCATCTTTCAAAAATATAACTCATCTTAACCTTAACCCATCTCTTATACTTCATTTCTAAGCTCATTCCAACCCAATATCATCCACAAAAACATTAAAAATCTATCTTTGATCATTAACTCTAAAAACCAAACATATGCTTTTACTCATTCTACAACTTCTCACACATAATCCTCTCTTAACTAATATCAAAACATGTTTCATTCATCTAATCAAGATGAATGATGTTTATACTTACTTGATTTGGCTTCAAACTCTTCAAAATCTTCAAAGATCTCTAAACCCTAGCTTTCCTCTTCTTCTTCTCCGTCACTCACAATACTCTTCTTCCTTTTCAAACAAAACAACCATTTCTTCTTCTTTTTATACCCTTAATGAGTGTGCAATATCCATTTTGTCCCTTCCTTTAAGCCTTAAGTCTTATAATCTTAAGTGTCATGCCCAATTTGCCCTTATATATATTCTTATAACTTTAATACTTCAATTCAGAAATTGAAAATCTTAGGGACTGAATTGAAATTTGATTCCTTCAGATAACTTGCAGATCCATGTCTCTAGTTTATTTAGAAACAAAAATCAACTTAATTGGATCTCTATAGATCACGAATTTCTCATCAGACTGAACCATGTTCATAAAATTTCCCAACTCATTTGGATTCAAATCAATCTTACTTGATTTAATCTAAAAAATCATAAATTTCCCATCATGATGTAGATAATTGTCTTAGGAATCCAACGCTTAAAAAATCAAGTCAATCGGATGTCGGACGGAAAAGTTAGAAGCAGAAGAACGGGCAAGGGTCGGATTAGGGAAAAAGTCACAAAGATCACAAAATACATAACTTGTGACTCAAGAGTCCAAAATTTACAAACTTGGTATCAAAAGAAAGTTAAAAGGAAGTTCTACCACTTCCATGAAGAATGCAAAGATCAATTTAGTCTATAAGGGAGATAATTGAAAACTTCAGAGAACAAGGTGACATCAGAGGCTCGCCGCGGTGAAGGCGTTGGAGCTTGCCGCGGCGAAGACATTGGAGCTCGCCGCGACGAGAGCAGAAGTTTGCCTCGGCGAACATGCTCACAAATGACATATATATATTTCAAACTTTCAGTGCAAGGATCAAAGAACAAAATTCATCTTTCATGAAGCACTTAAAGGCAATTTCCAACTCTAATTAAGTCCATTTTTCAATCAAAGTTTTTGTCAGAAAATTTATCATCCTTATACCACATTCAGACTTCAAATTTTTCATATCTTCCAATTCCCACAATCAAAAAGAACATATTATACCTCATTGTAAAACTATGCAAATTTCTTTATAACTCTCATGTAGACCACTTAACTCAATTCAATTCAAAACTACATCATTACAGAATTTTCCTCGAAACATAGTACACACGAATGTACACTTATGAACATCTTCGAAACAAAGCAAAATAACCTTAACTTTGAATGGTCATAACTTTCATCCCCGATATCAAAAGATATCAAACTTTATAGCGACAGAAAGCTTTCAATATATTCTACAAGTTTCATGAAGATCAATTCCTCAAATTCTGCCTAAATCAAAAAGTCAACTCTCTATGACAAAAAGTCAAACTTTCTTAACTCTTCAAATTCTCACACTTTTTCTATCTAATTCTTGCTTTTCAACTTCATTTCAATCAACTCATACACTATCAATTCCATTTAAACTCAAAAACACCATCTTAGCCCATAATTAACCATAAACATCAATAACAAAAGCATACACATATACTCTCTCATCATCAACAACTTACTAAATTCACCTATCTTAATCTCACATAACAATTCACATTCTTGAATTTTCTTTTTCTTTGCACATGAATAATTCACCATAAATTTCTCATTTAATGTATACTTCTAAATGTCAAGGAAAGTTCGGGGTCTAACACTGGTTCCAAGATCTAGTCTTGGCAACCTGGCTGAGCGATGTTGAGGCCGAGCGATCTAAGATTTTGGCTCTTGGCATCGCTTGGTTCCAAGATCTTGTCTTGGCAACTTGGTCGAACTATATAGAGGCTGAGCGATCCAAGATTTTAGCTCTTGACATTGCCTGGTTCCAAGATCCTGTCTTGGCAACCTGGTCGAGCGATGTAGAGGCCAAGTGATCCAAGATTTTGGCTCTTGGCATCACCTGGTTCCAAGATCCTATCTTGGCAACCTGGCTGAGCGATGTAAACGGCGATCAGTTGGTAGAATTTCTCCTCTTACCTAATTTAGTGAGATTTTTCTTGCCAAGAAATTTGAAACCCCTTTATTGATGATGATAAGGGCGTGGGCCGTTAAAAAATCTGACTGGCAGGGCCAGGAAAAAGGTACCCACAAGTTGCGCGTACAAGAGCATAAACAATAATAAATAAACAAAGAAATAAATGAACCAAAATAAAGCTTATCTATTGGTAGAACGTCCTTAGGTTTTGAGAATTCCAGGGCCTCGATAGAATCTTGTCGTTCGTATCGCGCAAGATGTAAGAGCCGTGTCTGGCTTGTTTGACCACTTGATATGGTCCTTCCCATGTCTGACTGAGCTTTCCAGGATGTTTTCCAGCCGCCTCGACCTTTAGCAGAACATACCCACCGACCTTTATGTCGCTCGGCCTTACCCTTTTATTGTAAAACTTGGCTGCTTTCTGTCTGATGGCTTTCGATCGAGCGGCTGCCCTATCTCTGTCTTCACTGAAAAGTACCAGTTCTGCCTTGCAGGCTTCATCATTCCTTTCTTCTTCATAACTCGATATTCGTTGGTTGTGCAGTACTACTTCTATTGGGACTAAGGCCTCTGCCCGAAGGTCATTCTGAACGGTGTCTCACCAATGGTCCCGTTTGGGGTTGTTCTGTACGCCCACAACACTTTATCTACTTCGTCCACCCAATTCTTACGTCCATCTAAGCGCTTCTTGAGGGCACTCATTATCTTTTTATTAGTATTTTCCGTAAGATCATTGCTTTGAGGATGAGCCACTAAAGTCAACTGGAGCCTTATCTTCAGTCGTTCACAGAAATCTTTGAACTTATCGTTATCAAACTACCGACCATTGTCTGTAACCAAAACCATAGGCATCCCAAAACGGCTCAGTATATTTTTACGTACGAAGTTTTCAATTTTCTGCTCAGTGATGGTGGCGACCGCTTCCGCTTCTACCCATTTAGTGAAGTATTCGAC
>JANSVB020000084.1:732390-744473 GCA_025504935.2 Erythroxylum haughtii
CTTGAGTGGGGTTTTCTTGATTTCCTTCAATTAAACCATACTCCATTCAATGAATATATTCTAAAAGAAAGGCATAGCATTCATAAATCAAGCAAAGATAAAAATAAACTTTAAACCTAACCTACCCATAAGCCATCTATGCTAGAATAACCAAAACCTTAACTTAGAAATCCCAAAATCCCTTTGATTTCACCTTCTCTTCTTTCTTTCTTCAAACCCTACACAAACCCTAACTTCCATTTTATCCCATTCTTGAATCTAACATAGGCAAAGATGGAACTTACCTCTAACAAGTAGATTTCTCTTCCTTTTCCTCTTCTTCAAGCTTTCTACGACTCTCTTCCACCTAGCCGAAAGCTCCCTCTCCCTTAGCTCACGTTTTGCTTCTCTTCTTTTGGTCCACGACACTTGCTTCTTCTCCTTAACAACTTAATTCACTTATTTCTCAATTTAAAACCCTCCTCCAATACTACGTAGTTTTAAGCTCTCCTTACAACTTACAATGCTTTTGGGATCATTTCTCTTGATTTTGACACGTATGGCTTGAAATAACAGCTAATAATAATTAATCACTCTTGTCTACTGCGTACAACTGAAAATCCTATTCACTTGAATGTGATATTTACTATAGGTTGTCCCAAAGAAAGGAAAGAATAAACAACGACTCCAAAAATTATAATACAATAATAAAAAATATGACAAGAAACACTAAATAAAACATTTACAGTATGTGCAATACATTTTTAACTGAATTGTGTTAAGACCCCATGTGCTATGTTTATTAAAATTAAATGTAGTGTGAAATTAGCTCCAAAACTAAATTGAATCATTTTTTCTGTACTTATTGTGAAATATGAGAAAATGCATCAGTATAACAAAATTCTACGTATCAGATGTCAACTTTATTTAGTTGCGTAGGTAAAAATGAAAATTATGTTTGAATAAGAAAAAGATGTGATGTTTTATAATTTATTAAACCTTATATTTAAACTTAAATCACACAAAATTTTTATAAACATCACAACAACAAAAATTTTAATGCAATTTACCATTTTCATGTTAATTTACTTAACAATTATAATTTGAATGAATCTAATTTGAAATAATACATTATTCATAATCATAATCATAATCATAATCATAATATTCGTATAACTGAATGGTAAGAGAGACGAGACATTGATACTTAGGAAAATATAAAGATATGACTTGAAACTAATCAAGACAAATTTCAAATGAAAATGACTTTACACACGAAAACATTTCCAAATACATAACCGTGCAGTTGTTTAAGTGTTCCAAAACCGCTAATTATACTGTTTTTTAACTTCAATTGATCGGCTTCAAGTGCTAAAAGTGGTTAGACAAAATTTTGATATTAGAAAATGATTTATAAGCATCTTGTATCATGTGCTTTAATCACCGTTACCATGTCTGTTCCAGGATTGCTCTTCTGTTGAAACAAGGCTTAAGGAGTATCAAATCATTCCGAACCAAAGATACTTCTGTGAACTTAATTATGCAGACAACTTGAGACTTAACAACTATTTATAGTAGCCTTATTAGAACTCCCTGATAGACCCATTAAGTACCTTACCTACACTAATAAGATGTTATTTTTTATCACTGGACTTAAAACAATTTAATTGATCTTTTATTAGACTACTTTCTTATTTTTATTCTAAATCAAAACTTAATTCTTCTCAGTGTTAATTTTCAAAATTAGTAACTAATAAATGTCCAAATGGGATTTTAAAATTCCAACATTCGACTGCTTAGATAAATATTAAATACTATATTTATTACAAAGAAAAATAATAAAGGCAAAAGAATAGAACCTGAATTGATCAAACCTTTAAAACCAATTTGATTTAGAGATAATCTTTGATCATGTATGGCCTTTGATATTGGAAGGTATTAGAAACATATATCATATATGACATAGATCTAACACAATCACACATATCTAATAATCTCACTAACATAAATGGGATAATAAGGTGTGACAAACAATGACGATACCTATATTTTGACATTGCATAACAATTTCTATGACTAAGAATAAAATCATGATCATCAACGTATGTAAATAATCAACATTGTTATAATACATGAAAAACATAATTATATTAAGAGCAAAAAAATACAATAATTCCTATCCAACAAGGTTAAGGGACTTCGATAGACACATATTGTAGACATGTCTCTAAAAAATGATAAGGCAAAGTTCCTTAATTAGCAGATCAACTAAGATATAATTAGTCGAAATGTGCTCCTCCATAACGCCACCATTTTTATATAAGCTCTTTAATGGTCAAATACTTGACTCCTAAATGCTTAAACCCTGTGAAATTCTTATTGTTATTATTAAACTCACAATGGAAAAATTATCATAATATATTCATAAGGGTTTAGCTACTAAATTAATCATAGAGAATTCATAAATCAAGTTTATTAACCAAACTGTCTACGAAGCAACCTCATAACATTTAATAAAATATACATGCATAGTCAAAGTGTTCACAAGTGTCTACTTGATATATTTTTCGTGAAATGGTATCATCTACTAACATGAAAAAATAATTTGATGGACTTCCTAACATCTAAGCATACAAAAAAATCTAAATCCATATAACCAGTTAGATCTAAACTCTCAAATTCTCTATATGTCAGTATATAATACTTTGCTCTTGTAGATATCTTAAACCTGTTTGATTGCATTTTAGTGATATATATCTGGGTTATATAAATATCTACCTAATATTCTAACAAAGAATGCAATGTCCTATTTAGTGAATACCTAAGCATACATTAGGCTTCCAACAAAACTAGAATAAGGATCATTCTTCTTGGCCTCATTTTTCACTTTATTCTTTGGATACTATGCCAGATAATCTCTTTTTGTAAATATTGGTGCTACACAAGATTTATAGATCTCTATATTAAAATTAAGCATGTATTGCCTTTTGTGATAATCTAATAAGTTTTGAGATCTATCTTAGTGATTCTAAATACCAAGGAAAAAAATGCTTTAGCAAGGTCCTTTTTATCAAAATGACTGGTTAATACTTGTTTAACTTTAGGCAAAATGGTCAAAGTCATTTGACACAAGTAAGATATCATCCATCTGCAAAAGTTGAATAATAATCTTACTCCCCCTTACCTTATAGTACAA
The DNA here is from genome assembly GCA_025504935.2 of Erythroxylum haughtii. Lineage (NCBI taxonomy): Eukaryota > Viridiplantae > Streptophyta > Magnoliopsida > Malpighiales > Erythroxylaceae > Erythroxylum > Erythroxylum haughtii. The sequence goes on from JANSVB020000084.1 coordinate 735,566, forward strand.
GTATCTTTCAACTTTAGTCTTCATAAAACCAAGTGAGCTAATGGCCTCATCAAACTCCAAGTACCATTTTCCATAATCCTATTTCAATTTGCTTAATGAATTCCTCTATAAACCATATAAATTTTTTTTATTATCCTAAAACCCTTCAGACTGCTCCATATTGACCTTCGTATAAAAGTCTCCATTTAAGAAAGTGCTTTTGAAATCCATTTGATGTAAATCTATCTCTTAATAAGTTACCATTGTTAAAAATCTTTAAATGCATCCTTAGATAATACAAGAGAGAAGGTGACATTAAAGTATATTCCTTCTCCTTGAATGAAACCCTTGGTTATTAGTCTAGCTTTAAACTACTCAACTTTAACCTAGGAGTCCTTTTTTGTCTTATAAACCCATTTTCAGTCAGTAGGCTTATAGTTATGAGGTAAATTTACAAGATCTTGTACCTAATTATACCTCCTGAACTTCATTTCATTTCTCATTACATTCCATTATAACTCTGCATAAGGACTAGAAAGTATTTGATAAAGTAACTAGATATATAACATGCCCTATATTATAGTCATTTTCACTCAAATTGACTATGTAATTAGATGATATAATAGGTCTCCTCACCGTAGTGAATCTCCTTAATTGAACTTATTAATCCTGTGCCATAGAAACCTTACTCTGTCCTATATTTGTTCATATTTCTATATTATAATGCCACTAGACCTAATATCCACTAACCAAACCGAATGGGTAAAGAATATGAAATCATAGTTATACTAAATCTAATATCATCTAAAATGTGAGAAGGACCAATTTCATCATAGAATTCATATTCTAAAAACTTAGTTATTTATGACTCAATAATTATAGATCCTTCCTCTCTATAGTAAAAGTTATAGACTTTAGAATGGTCAGGATAACCTATAAAATAGTAACAAGTGGAACAAGATTCTCGTTTATCATTATTAGGATTATATATGTGGACCTCAATACAGAATCCCTATATACAAATATAAGTGAGGCTTAATTTCCAACTTTTTCAGAGTTCTAAAGGTGTCACCAGTATTATTTTATTTAGGAATCTAATAAGAATATATAAAACAGTCTTAATAGCTTCACTTTAAAGATAATTTGGCAAGTTAGACCTACTATGCATGCACCTCATCATATTTTTGAGGTTGCATTTTTGCCCTTCAACCACACCATTATATTTAAGATCACTTAACATAGTAAACTGAGCCATTATTCCTCATGATTCTAAATATTTGGCAAATGAAATTTTTTTCTTATCTTGAAACTCAATACTTCCCATAATGCTCATCTCCATGATCAGATCTAACAATCTTGATCAATTTTACCAATTGGTTCTCAACCTCAGTCTTAAAGATCTTAAATCTATCAATAACTTCAAACTTTTCTTAATTAAGAGCACATAACCATAATGTGAATAATCATCAATGAAAGATAGAAAATATCTAGAATTATAGATATTAAATGAATAGGGCTAAAGATATTAGTATGAATAATTTTCACTAAATCACTTTAGCTATGGAAGCGCTATCCAGGATACTCAATAAACTGATCTCCTATAATGGCATGTTTCAATACCATAATAGATGTAGAGAATTTAGTATCACTCATTTGACCTTTACTGATGACCTTATACTGCTATTTGATGTTAATTTACAATCCATTAAGATAATATTAGGTATTTTAGAGTTATTCTCAACTTGTTATAGTTTAAAGGTCAATATTAGCAAAAGCAATATGTTTATTTCTTCTTATGTAAGGAATCAATCTAAATTGAGTAAAAGAGCTAGATATAGAATTCAATATCCACCATTAAAATATCTTGGCATCACCATTTCTACTATTAAACCAAAAATTAGAGATTGCATTCCTTTGATTGAAGCATACAAGGCAAGGATCAATGTTTGACAAAATAAGTTTTATCCTTTGCAGTTAGACTCACTCTTATCAATTATATCTTAAATAGTATAAAAGTGAATTGGATTGCTCATACAATTCTTCCTAAGAGAGTCATCAAAGAGCTTGAAAGGTGTATCGAAGTGTTCTTATCGTCCAATAAAGTAGAACATTCTAAAGAGACAAAAGTTAAATAGGTTGAGATATATATTCCAAAGAAGATGGGAGGACTAGGAATCATACCCATTTCTCTTATGCAAAGATTCATCTTAAGTAAAAGGATTTAAAAGTTATATAATGATAAAAGAGCACCTTGGATCAAATGGATCAATGAAATTTACCTAAAAAACTAGAATTTGTGGTACCTGGAAACCAACAGGGATCACTCTTGGTGCTTCTCACATATGTTAAAGCTGAGAAATCATTTATACCTTTAAATCAAACATGTGTTATGGAATGGGGAAAAGTTTGGTTTTGGTATGATCACTGGAATGAACACAATCTTTTATTCATAAAAAATGATCTCCTACATTTAAGGAATCGAATTCCTTTATATGCTAAAGTCTCCTTACTCATACTGGATGGGGTTTGGCATTGCAACTTTAAAGGCTCCTCTACACTATCCAATTAGCCTCCTCAGATTCTTTAAGTGCACAAAGAAGACATATTCATTTGGATAGCTAACTCCAATGGTCATTTAAAAAACGAGTCTTGTTCCAAGATTTACATAACAAACCATCATATTATACTATGGTATAAGCTAATAAGAAAACATACATTAAATCCCAAAGCTTCATTAATTAACTAGCTGGTTATAGAAAATAGGATTAGAGCTAAATATAGGTGGTTTGGCTCCTTTTATCCTATTTGTATCCTATGCAAAGAAGAGGAGGAAAATAGGAATCATCTCTTTTTTAAATGTAGATTCTCTAAAAATATTTGGAATAGAGTGTTGTATCTCTTAATGGTGAAATGTCAAGCATATGATTGGAAATGAGTTGTAGAAAGAGTTACCAAAAAGCTCAAGGAACTTAAGAAAAATGGTAAGTTGCTTAAAACTACTTTCACTTCAACTACTTATATAATATGGAGAGAAAGAAATAACATAATATACAAAGAGGAAGCTACTAGGAAATATCAACTAGCTGACAACAATACAAACTAGATAGAGCAATTAAGCTAGAAAGAAAAACACAAATAAAAATCACACCAGGTATGAAGATCATATGGAATATGTGAATTTTGTAATTAAGTTCTTAGGTGTTTTGTGATGAACTAGTATTTGTATGTAAAAATTCTACATGGCAATGATGTAATAGCTTTTGTTAGAGTTTTAATAAAAAAATTTCGTCTTCCAAAAAAAATTCAATATATCATAATTGTAAGTTGAGCTCTTTTTAAAACTAGTTAACTTACCTCTATAACAATTAATATATGTCTTTAAATCATTATAGTCAAGACTTGAATGAATGTTATCATAATCTTTCAACTATGTCTCTAGAGATATGGCCTAATATTTTATTCCATAATGGAATTTCATATTACAAACTTATATAATTGTTTTGTCAAAAATAGACACAAAATTAAGTTTCATATAAAAGAAGGTATATAGAAAGTGTCATATAGAATAAGTTTGCATTAAGTGCCTAAATTCAAACAAATAACTCTAACAAAGATAACATCAACTTCCTCATTATTACCAACCAATAATTTAGACTCATGTTTAATTGTCTATCTACTTGATATGAAATCCCTACATGATGGAGGTAACATGATTAAAAACCCCATTATCTAGCCACTAGGAACCTAATATGGGTATGATAATGTTATATTCATCAATATCACAAGAAAAAGAATTAACTGATAAGTCTTGTTTCTCTTTCTAGGTTTTGTATTTTAAGAAATATTTTTTCCTTTATTTTCATAAAAGAAAAATTGCACACCCTTCATGAAATCTATAGGGCTCCTCATATTCTAATCTGACACACTTCTCTAGGTGGAGGGATTTTATAAGCCTTACCTTTAAACTTTTTAGGTATGGCCTTTACTTTTCCTTTGGTAAAAATTAGTTCCTTATCTTTTTCTCTTCCATAATATAATAGGTGATCAAGAAATTTATGTCCCAAGCTTCATCTTGAGAATTCTAAACAATGACAAGAATATCAAACTTGAAAGGAAGACTATTCAAACCTTAATGCACATTATAGGCATTAAGAATAACAATATTCAAGGCTTTTAGCTTACTATAGAGGTGGACCATCTAGATAATATATTCCCTCACTTCTACCCCATGTGTATCTCAAAAAATATTATTTTTTCAAAATAGTACCAATCTTATCATCAAATGATAACTTGTAACCCTAAGACACAATTTTAAGAAAATCTTTAGCTATATTATTCTCAAGAAGTCTACTTAGTAGATGGTTAAGTATGGACCTCTTTATGGTCAAATAATAGATCCTATTTGACCACTTCTAGGTTGCATAATCCACCTTATCAACCTTTGTATTAGATAAGGGAATAGATAACTTATCCATGATTATAGTTATATTAAAATTAGTTATCTATAAAGCAAACTCCATATCCTACTTCCATTTCTTTAAATTGAAACTAATAACCATTTCAATTATGACAGTGTTGTTATTTAAATAAAAGGTGACTACAAAATAAATAATAATTATTAGCAGCACAAATGTAAGATAACAACGGTACCACAAGCCATAAATATTATATTTCTTGAGCATTTTATATAATATATCATGAAACACTTGTGAGCGTAATATATAATATATAAGGATAAAATCTCCACATAAAAGCAATCAAAGGATAAACTATCAACCCTTTTGATTCTACCACTTGTATGTGTATAGATTACTCAAGCAATAGCTATCCCCCACCATATGCCTTTATCTATTTCTCAAAATTTAATATATGGTTAACTTATGTGGACATAATAACCAAATATAAAATTAGAGACATCCTCAAATATGTTCATAAAGTAGTTCAAATACCAACTTGAAAGACCATTATGGTGACTACATTTTTATTAACATTCAAAAAATTTCACAAGCATAATGAATGAACTCGTATATCATCCTCACATTTTCCTATATAGGCATAAATCTATGATTAACTTAGCACTAGATAATGCAATATCTTAATGCATTTGCTCATTATCATATAACAGTGTCAAAAAACATTATTAACAACCTTCATTTTAGATTTCAAAGTTGATATATCAATCAATATACATTAATAGATTAATCACTTGAGATAACAAATAATATTTATCTCCTTTTATTTCAAGTCAATTGTTTGAAAATTCATTCAATTATAGCTTTTAAAACTTTATTTAAACTCTTATAAAGTTAAACCTTAAATATAACATATTTAATGATCTAAAAAAATTTAAAATTTAACTTTCTGCAGCTATAAGATCCTAAAAAATGATTTTAAAAAAACTTGAATGATGATTTTGTAAATTTTAAAATTTTAGGGGTTTTGTCTTATATTGCATTGACATCAATATGTTGATGTTAGCATTGTGCACTACAAGCTTAACCACCATACCATATGCAAAATCAATTATGTGTGGCATATATGGCACACACGCGTAATGTGCAATGATATGCATAGACCCTCATGGTGCATTACACAATAGACGTGCTTACCACCTTCTAATTTGTATATTGTATGCACCTGATGCACAAGCATGCACCCTTACCCTTATGACACGTATTTGACATATAAGTGCGAGTCATGCACTTCAAACCTTTGTGTTAGTTTTCTACATATGCGGCTAAATGTCAATATGGCTCCTTACCATCTAATGCTTATTCTTCATGTAGGAGACTCCCATATCCTATTTTTTCTATATAGTCATAGAAATAGGAGACTTTTGACTACTATTTCTAGTAATGTATCACCAAAATCACAGTTTTTGTTGAAAATTCATTAAAGTGGATTTTTCTACCTATTTTTCCATATAATACTCAAGTAAAAACCAACCCACGCCACATATATGCAATTTATTTAAGAAAAAATCTGTTTCTTTGGTTTCCTTTTGGATAAATTAGAAAATCTCCACTCAAATCTATACAATCATAGAACTGTTGTATCACCATATGTTAAACACACAAGAAATTTTATTGATCAGCCTATGATTAATATAAACTCGTATAGAAGGAGATAATCTAAAAAATTATCTGTTTTGGTCTCCATGTCTATATGAGCAAACTACTAAAGACTTTGAGCAAGCTCTTCAACCTTTTTAACAAGTAGTTGAAAATTTTGACTGTCCTTATGAAAGTTGCTTCAAATGATCTTGACAAGGTCTTTTTGCACCTTTTTAAAGCATAAAACTCCTACAACTCTTGCAAACATATTCCAAGACTAATCATATACACTACCTTATTACTTCTAGAGTTGCACCTATCATCTTGTAAGAGTTTAATTATACCCAAGAGTTTGTTAGTTATGTATTATTATAGGCAGAGTCCTTTAGCATGATTCCATATTCCAAATGAATACTTATATTAAAAAAATGTGAGTAATTGATTCCAAGTAGATTCATAAATCTTAGTTTATCTAAAGTACGAAGTCTATTCTTCATTGCCATCTATAGAAAGAAGAAGGTTCTTAGCATGAGGTATCCATTCTATATTAGCTTAGTCCATCTGATTTTAGGTTCTTTAGTCCATATCCATTCCCTATATGCCTTGTTACTAAACTTCCCACTAACATATTATTCCATTTATAGTGACTCATTTAGTTAGGCTTTTGGGGGTATTAAGGGAGTCATTGTTCCATTCCTCTCAAGTAATTATCCCATTTACTATCATTTATCCATCTGCACACACTAGCCTTATTAGGGATATTTATCAAAGCCTAAATTACCATTTGATTCTTTATTAGGGGTACTCCCATTTCTTAATTGTCAATCTATAGTGTGGCTATTTCCCTATCCGCCACTATCAAACTAATATTTTGTTCAATAGATTCCTTTAATAAAAGCAATTGATTTAAGTAGGAAGCTTCACCCCTTCAAGAAGTAGTTGCACATCCACTTTATCTAAAGGGAGTCTTTATATACTAAGACCCTCCATATTCTCTTCCCTAGCAATACTTTATTGCTTATATTAATTAGGGTTATACCTAAGCCCCTTTTATCAATTAGTTTACACAATTCCCTCCAGCTAACATTGACTTTAAATCATCCCCTATTATTTCCTCCCGATAAAAATCTCATCATGATCCTCTCCAAAGTTTTTAACTAATTTTTTAGAAAGGAAAATGCGTGAACTCCAATAAATATGTATTGATTTCTAAATAGTTTTTATCAATTATACTATGCTTCCATATGAAAAAGCTCTATTACCTCTTTTGGATCTTCTCTAATTGTGGAAGAAATTCATATAAATGCAATCTTCTTGTGGTAAGAGGAAGGCCTAAACAAATGGAGGGCTACTTGATTTTCAAAGTTCTGAAAAGTGTTACCATGGTAAAACAATGTTTCAACATACCTATTATTAGTTTTAATTTTTAGTAAAGTTTAAAAAGAATAAACCTGGAGATAATAATACACTCATAACAAGTGTATGAGATGATCTCGATTCATTTAGCCAACTCCAATTTATTTATTTAAGCTTGATGACTTATAGCTCCTTTGTATGGATCTCTTTTCTAGGCCTACCATTATCTAGGCTATTTAAATGCCTCATAGATGCTTAAAAAATAAGATTCAATTTATTTATAAGGATGAAAATGAAGTAAGATATACCTTATTTAAATGTAGAAATAGAGTTGCAACCATAGATTAATCAAGCTTCTTATAAATATGGATTCAGGTATACCTAGATAGTTAGAAACTAACTCTACTTGTTAAGGATTAATTAAAAACGAAACAAAAGGAGACACCACAAGGTAAGTACATATTGCAATCATTAATTCACTTGAGGAATTCTCTTGCACACTTAACACCATTTGCTTTTACTAACTTGAGTGTCAAAATGTCTTCATCCGGAGCAACCTACGCACTCTAACTATTTATTTGTGTAAGCTTGCAAACTTGAGAGCAATGCAATGTGCCTACCTCAATTTCAATTTACGTATGAGATATTTATTAAAATAATAATAATCGGTATATATTCTATCAATTAATGTCAAGAATTTCACATCGGACAACTATGAGAGCATTCAATAATTTATAATAGTATGCAAACCTCTCCCTTTTGAGCTAGCTTTTGGGGATGAGTTAGGTACTTCTAACATGGTATCAGAGCCAAGTCAGTTTGTCTCGATAGTTTGGGATAGTGCCCAGTTATGTCCCTTTACCCAATATATCCATCAGATATCCAGTCTTGCTATGGACTGAGGGAAGTGTGCCAGGAATCCCACATCCGACAACTATGAGAGCCTTCAACAATTTATAATAGTATGCAAACCTTCCCCTCTTGAGCTAGCTTTTGGGGGTGAGTTAGGCACTTCTAACAATTAATGTCAACAAATTAAAATTTTATGCAAAAAAATCCCAAATTATCTACAAACATGGTTTGATTGTTTTGAATATGATCTATTACCACTCAAGGAATTGTGCTATTCTCATTTTATTTTAAATAGTTTATGTATCATTCTAACAAATTTTTAAGTTTGTTAATAATTAATAGAACATGTACAATTTAGGATATTTTGAACAATTATCTGTTAAATTTTAGTAATATATCTTTTAATTACGGGAAAAATTCATTGCCACAACTCTTTAAATACGTATTAATTAAACCATAAGGTACACAAAATAAAATATTAACTCAAGTATAACTATATCAAGATTCTACTACTAACCATTCGTAAACCAATATATGCAATTCATAATAGTGCAACGAGGCAGTGGTGGAGCCCCCACTTGCCCCCACTAGCTCCAAAAGATTTTACTTGTAAAAATTATTATTTTAAATTTTGATGATATAAAAAAAATAAAATTTTGTTATAATTA
>JANSVB020000084.1:826368-837848 GCA_025504935.2 Erythroxylum haughtii
GTCGAAGTTGCGGAGGATGTCGATCTTCCGCTGGGTCTGCATGCAAAAGGCCTTGCGGGCGAGGCCGACGGCGCCCAGCCAGATGTTGGCGACGTCTTTCTGGTAGTCGGTGGCGGCGCCGGCTGTGAGTGCATTGCTGATTGTTGTGCGTGCTTTTGTGTGCCATGGGAATGATTATCTATATCACACAAAATTTGACCACAATTTTTCGTGAAAAAACCCACTTACTTTTTGCTTTAATTTATTACCATGTCTTCTAAGATCCTAAACAGTTTGATCAATTATATTTTTTTCCTTCAGGCATTTCAAGTACATGGTGAAATAGAAGAAGGTGCTGTTATTTATGATAAAGCAACCGGAAAATCACGTGGCTATGGTTTCATTACTTACAAACATATGGAATCAGCACATAAAGCACTTGTGGCTCCAAGCAAGATGATTGATGTAAGCATTTTATTTGTTAAATTAATATACATGATTATTTTATTTGGATTTTATTGAATTTTTTCACCAACTTAATGTTATGCATGAGGTGATATTACTTATATCTGCTTGAGCATGTTGCAGCATGTTTTGTGTGTCGTAGGATACTTGGAGTAATAGATAAGACGTTAAGAAAGAGACTTGTTGGAGGATGAATGCTGTATGATTTGATGGACAGCTTTATGATAACGATCGTTGACCAAGGTGTCCCAAAAATACATGGATGCATTTCAAATTGATCCGGCTCTGTATAAGTTACACTGTCAACCCTAATATGAGATACAGTTCTTGTCACCAGGCAAATGACTGTATCTACAAGGCCTCATCTATGATAAATGAGATGATCCTTTAATCTCTCTCTCTCTCTCTCTCATGCACACACAATTAAACATTGGCATGCAGTATCTACGTGGTAGCATTCTTGGTTAATTAATTAGGGCAATTGCTTTTCCCTGGATACTGTCTGGTCATCATTAATCATCTACAAGGTTTTTGGTTTGAATTTTCTGGTCACTAATTAATAACTTGCATAATGGTATGGAAGAATGGCGGCCTTCACTTTTATTTGTGATTCCTGTTAATATAATGTTTGTAATGGTAGCCAGGCACTTGTTGGTTGCTAGACTAATTGTATAACTTCTAGACATTTGTGAATAGCCTCCTATTTATAATCTTATTATTGATCGTCCTTATAAATGATATTATTCCAGGGGCGGATGGCTGTTTGTAATTTAGCTTGTGAAGGGTTGACGGGGGCAAATGCTACATCTGATCTATCCCACAGGAAACTCTACATAGGGGGTTTGGCACCAGAAATTACAAGTGAGTTGCTGCTTAACTACTTCTCTAGGCATGGCGAGATCGAAGAAGGTTCAGTTGCTTATGACAAAGATACTAATGAATCCCGGTATTGTACTTTTTGTCTTGTTGCATCTGTGCCTGTATGAGTACATTGAGGATGAAATTTCATTTGTAGGATGTTAATCTGGTTCTTAGTTACGCCACTATTTGTCAATTAAGTCATTTTATTTCCCCCTTCAATTGTGCAGTGGGTTTGGATTTGTTACATACAGAACAGCAGAGGCTGCAAAGAAGGCTATTGATGATCCACAAAAAATGCTTGGGGTAAGTTGATATCTGATCACAAAATGTTCTTTGGGAGGGCATTACCTTACCACATCTGTAGTGATTGTTGTTAGTGGGTAGCCAAATCTTCTGAAGGACCAGCCAACTATATTTTGATGTAAGTATTGAAACCTAATAGCTCATTCACCATTTCCCAGAGACATCGAACCAGTATATTTAGATGCTTCATGAGTTAACTAGATTGTGTACATTGCAGCGAGTTAGGCACTGTAAGTTGACTTAACTAATGACCCAGGACCTTACTGCTATACTTTGAACAGTAAATAGTGGTTTTTGGAGAAGTAAAAAAATGTTCAAGAGCAATCAACCTTTTTCAGGGGATATATTTAATTGATTGTAATACTGTCCTCTAAATGGTTATGCATAGTGCAGCGTATAATCATGAAAATAAAGGTTGGTACTCAACAATGACGTTAGGATTTGTTAAAGAAACTTCAGAATACAGCATAAACTCAAATTAAGATAAAAATTTGTAGTGTTATTAATGTTGTCGTCCAAAAGAAATAGAAATATCTTAATTGAAGCATAGAATAGCTTAATTGAATGAAGAAAATATTGAAAGGAAAGAATTAGTAAAATAAGAAAAGTATGTATTCCTGGTTGAATAAGGAAAATACTAGAACTCTTTACACATCCCAGTTATTCCCCTCCATTTAAGAAAATTTGGACCTTGAGTTGTTGTCTTTGACATTTGGATACAAAGGATATGTCTGATAAAAATAGATTAATATATGCCACATTTAATATTTCGGAAATATCATATTTCTTAGGTCTACAATATAAAGCATTATTGTTGATCTCCAAAAATCTGATGTCGTCCATACTTTTGGTTTGCAGCTTGTTATAAGTCTCTACTAGAATTCTTTCTTTTTTTCTGAAACACCATAATGTGATTCTTTATTACCAAAAATTTGTATCCTTTGATGTTGGTATATTGCTTTTTTATTCTTGAATTTAGCACCCTTTCGTTTATGTTTGTCCTTTATTTGAGCATCTTGTAGCAGCAGGTTAATTACTTCTGGATACTCTTATTGTTTTTGATCTTCATTGAATGTCAGCACCTATTTCATAACAAAAGCATGCACTTTCTTCGACTTCTCTCCACTTTAGAAGTTTTTGTTTGAAGCCTCCTTTTAATAGCAATAAGGTAAACTTCATGCCATCTATATCTAACTTGGAAGACATTTCTAATCTATAATCTTTGGTTGCTACATCAAACTGTCCAGGTCTGTTAAGTGACAAGTGACAAGCATCTATATCCACTACATTAAAATATACCTCATCTTTGGACTTGCCCATAGACAAGGTACATTGTATTTGTATCATTCTATTACTGGAATCTTCTCTACTTTCTTAATTTAACTAATGAAATATGGATTATAATGTCTTTCATTCTTTAAACATAGACTCTTTCCAACATCATCCCCAATAATATCTCCCAATTACCGCTTTCAATAATCGCATCAAACAAACAATCAATGATAGTGCACCTAGTTTGGAACAATTGATGTCTTTGACTGTTATTCTCTTGTTTTGGAGATAACATCATCCGCCCCATCATGTCATTCTGTGCATCATCACTATCATCCTCATACTTGTCATCGCTATCAAAACCACAACAAATCACATGATTGTCCTTCTCTTATTGTACCACACGAAATGCTTTTTCTAGACGACAATTACTAGATCTATGGCCAAATTGGTTGCACTTGAAAAACTTCTTAGAAACTGATTTGGTATGAGGATTCATAGCTTTTCCCCTTCCTTCTCTATCACCTTCTGGTTTGTAATTGCTTCAGTTATTGCGTACCATATATAGAACGGCATGTTCTTAATAATTACCCCCATGTAATTCCTGTGAAAATAATCCAGCATATTCTTCTCCACAGCATCAATTTAGAGTCTAGAGCAATACTTTGTGCTTTAGATAAATTTCGCAATACCTTTTCTCTTTGATATCTGGATTTAAGCCCTTCAAATATTTGGCAACTTCCTGGCTTTTAGTCTTCCCCAAATCATTCCTTTGTCAGTCTTATAAGTTCTGCCATATATTCGTGTACAGGTTTCTAACCTTAATGACATCTTTGATATCACTGGCATAAAATATGTTCATAATCAGGAGCAAGAAAATCCTTTAGTAAAATCGCTTCATTTCCTACCAGGTTCCGACTGATGCTCAACTCTTATGGAACCTTCTGGACTGTATTATTTCCACCATGTAGAAGGTCCACCTTTCAATGTACATGTGAAAAGTTTCACCTTTTCCCTTTTTTGATGTCCATATACTTGAAAAACTTATTTACTTCTGTAAACCAATCTTAAGATTCCCCAGTTTTCAGTTTTCCACCAAAAAAGAAGTATATACCTTTAAACTGAAGTTGCTACTATCCTTGTCATCATACATAAACATTTCTTCCTTATCCAGCATTTCTCGTAGGTTTTGAAAAGGAAGCATCCTCTTCATTTAAATCCTCCATGGAGATCTGTTGTCTACGACGGCATAACCATTTCTTCCTTATCCAGCATTTCTCGTAGGTTTTGCAAATGAAGCATCCTCTTCATCTACATCCTCCATGTAGATCTGTTGTCTACGACCATATGCAGGAATTGGTCTACCAATGGGTTATCAGCGAGTTAAATTTTCTTCAGTATGTGCCCTTTTGTTATTCTAGTTTATGGTGGTGCCTATGCTTAAAGGGTCAAACCAATCTGTAGTTTCTTTAAAACATCGTTCTAATTACTGGAGTTTGAGATCCTTTTATTGCTCTAAAGCTTTCAATGCCAGCCTTTGATTTGGTATGATAGATCTCTAGGTTTTGGTCTTCTGATCTCCATCATGAGAACTGCTGACTATTTCACTTTGGTCACCTACTAGATTGGGCGATATTTTTAACTCAAACTACCTGACACTACATATAACAAGAACAAGGACTACCACTTGATTATATTTTTAGGATTTGATGAAAACACAAACATAAGCTTAACTTGAAATAAACTTCCTTAATGTTATTAGCATTGAGAAAAATACTAAAACATAGGATTCCTAGTTGAATAAGGAAAGCTACTAAGGCTCATTTAATTGAGCTTGCATGTCCGTGTCAATGTGTGAGTAGGAGCACATGTATGTCTGTCTCTGGGATCACTTTCATTTTGTTCCACAGTTATAGCAGGTGCCCTTCTTTTGTGAAGGACAGTCACAAATGTTATTTTATATTCGAGGCTAAAAAGTTTCAGTTCTTCCATGAGCTTTTGTGTAACTGTGAAGGTAGAACTAGAAATATTCAATTGGCAAGGTAGATTCCCTTCTTTGGGCAACCCTTGGATGTGCCCGTGTTTCTCTTGTTTCTTTTTTTCTCATTTTACATGGCCTCCCCTTAATACCTGGTATTACAAGACCTGTAATGGCCAGTGTGTTTAAAGGATTCCAGCATTTGCCATTCCCAACTTCCTACAGTCCCTCAACATTGCATAATAGTTGAGCGAGATGTTTAAATAACATGTTTTGTATCTAATGCTTTCTACTATTCCTTGGTCTCCTGGTTTTTTATTTCGTTCCAGGGTAGGATGATGATAGTGAAGTATGCTGATACTCACAAGAGTAAAACAACCCAGGCGCAATTACCTCCACCAAGGGCTCCTGGACCCTTACCAGCAGCCACTGGATATGCGCAACCTGGAAAAGTACATGGTGGGACTTCACCTCTTGGCTACGGGTATCCTCAGGCTATGCCATCATATGATTCATATCCTTCTCCATATCCTGGTCCTCCCTTAGTACCTGCCCCATATCCACCACAGCCTCAAATTCCTTATGGGCAAGTTGGGATGAAGAAAGAATCTTTAGGCTTTTCACCACCACCACCTGTAGGATTGGGCGGATACCCTTATTATCACCTTCCTAAACAATAAAATCTTACATTAGTGGAATATAAATGATTTAAAGCTTCAACTTCTTGGATCTTTTTCAAGTAGATTAATGGATATTTTGAAGATAATGGATATAAGATGCTTATATTTGCGGGGCATTATAAAGTCTTGGCGTTGGGTATGACTTTTCATTATAGTTTCGCCGACTTTGTTTTATATGGTCCCCTGAGAGCAGGATTTTTTTAGTTAATTGTGTGCTGATATTTATGCGACGATATCGGTTGCATTGTATAACTCATTCTTATGGTTGCCCAACCTATGCGTGTAGTAGTTATCGACTCAGAATATGATATTATTTGTGTGAAGGATGAGGCTGACCAAAAATATTCATATCCAGTGCTACAGTAATGGAACTAGAAAAAATGATCGAGCAGCTTGAGAAACCTCTGGGAGTTATCTCTGAATCTGGGAATTAAGATCCAGTTCATATTAGGATTCTCAATCTTGATAAATACATTCGATCCAAGGTTCTGGAACATTCTTTCATTTAACATTTTGTATTCTCCATGTAAAAGTTTTAGCCTTTTATCTGTATATCTCCCATTTAGACATGACCCATTTGCAGAAACTTAAAAAACCATCTATTATGGTTAATAGCCGTAAGACCCTCTGATGGTCCGTCAAAGTGGTCATTTAGAAAAAGAAGCTTGGATTCTTATGTACCCAAGTATTAGCCTAAACAGAGAATTGTGATGCATTGGATAAACGAGCTCTTCGAATTTCACTTGCTACAAGAAGAGAAGCCCATGCTGACTGCTAGAGAAGAGTTCTCTATTTTTGGAAAGACTGCCGGAGTATTTACATTGCATTACAGTTTACAGCTGCTAAGCATACAAGTAAACCCCACGTCATTTCCTTCAGGAAACTTTTCTCTCTTTTGTGTCTTTTTATGTAACAGAAAGCAGTCAAGATTAAATAAATCAAAAGAAACAAGAGGGTTGGAACAATCAACCAACATAATTGGTAGCCTTCAGAAAGAAGCCGATAAAAGACAAAAATATACAGAAGTCCACTGTACCACTGTAATATGACACTTTCCAGGCTTCTCTTTTCACGGTCGTGGAGTCTGAAAGTGAAACCTAACAGCCGTCACTTCTTTTTCTATGGTGGTACTTTCTATGTTCATACACTTTCCATGCTTCTCCGGTCAAGTAAAGAGCCAAAGCTAGAGAAGTATTCAACTCACACTGTGCTAGATTATTTCAATGATCATCCTAAACAATATCCCTTTTAAGTTTTGGAGGTTGGACATGGTGGAAAATCTGACCAGGATAAAATAGAATAATTATAAAATTTTCATTTTAATTTTCTGAAACCAGTATCACTTAAATTTTATAAAATGATTAATACTTGAAATATAATAAAAGCATAAATTATAATTCACACTTTTTTTATCATTTCTTTTGAATTATTTTTTAAATTTGATTTATCTTAACTACCATATCCGCATAGGTGTTCGGCTTCTAACAATATCCACATAATATAATATGACAACGTTAAAACTATTGTAGAGAGGGTTAAGTTACTCTCTTGAAGTCTAATACTATTTCTAATAGGTTTTAGACGTTTTAATGATTTAATTCAAATTAAATTTTAATTTTAATTAAACTTTAATTAAAATTATAAATAATTCTAATTAAATACTAATTATGCTCGAATAAGATCTAATATCTTATAATGATTCTTATTTATTAAATATCTTATATCATAAAGTTTCTCAAACTTTATAATCAAATCTAACTTGATTAAAATATCTTTTCTTTCTTCAACTCATATTTTGTGTATGATTCATTAAGTTCACAAATATGTTAGCAATTAATATGAATTATAATCATATATCATATTTAAGATTAGCTTTAATCTATCTTTAATTTTCTAATTAAATAATTTATATCTATATATCAAAATTGACGTTTAGTAACTCATCATGTCTACCCAAATATTTATGAATATTAAATTCATTTTAATTAACCTTTCCATACATAATTTTTTTTGTACAATTCAATTATTTCATCATACAATATTCAGATTAAACATAGAACATAGTGATAATGTGTATTTTATTTGAGTCCAATCATGTCAATTCTCCACCATTAGTAATTGATTCAATTAATGACATTTAAAAACTATTGTTCAAGAGTTATTTCACCGTAGTCAAGGATTTCATGAATCAATACTAATTGAAGAATAATAAAAGATTCTTCCTAATTACTTTAGGATAATAAATCTTATATTGATCACTCAACTACCTCCACAAAGTTTATGCTATATTTAATGACTATCTGCTGAGTTATCTTTGACTAAAATAGATTATAAATAGTATCAAAATATAGCAATCATTATATGAGATAACTTTAGAGATCTCAATAGAGATCTCAAGTCAAATGATTTCTTTGACAATCATTAAAATGAGAATTTCTAAAGTATAAAAGTAATGTTCCAAATGGATTTATTATATGGGATCAATTTAATAAACTTGTTCTTTAACAAAGACCCACACATTGGTCTAAGTGTCTCCATACTGTAGTTTATTAGATCGACTACTTCCTTCATAAGAAAGAAACATAATACAAACTAGTTTTTTTATGCTTTATTATTGTCAAGTCTCAATAGAATAGTAACCAGGAATAGTTTAATAATAATATATAAGTGTAATATGAATCTCATAATTATAATTTTATTTGTAATATATATTTATCTCAAGAACTTTATCATATACATCTAAATATGTACAAAATAAATAATGTCTTTAAATAATTATATTACTAAACTACAACTAACCAAATGACTGTAAAGTATAAACCAACAATCTCCCACTTTCTTAATCGTTTGAGTATCTTATCATATCACCATATGATGATCATGTTACTATTGAGATGGTGGTTTCATAAAAGAATTCTACAATATTCTCTACAATGAGCACTTACTTAAACCTTATGACTTTTAACTTAATTATTATCATAATTAAGAGAAATTACGTAAATTAATACATACTTGGATCTTTAATGAAACCTTAGCTTCTTTTGTATGCCTAATCGCTCTAATATTCTATAGTATATTCTGTCTGAACAATGAAAGGAACTATACCAAGTTCATTAGAGAACTTTTGATTCAAATAATCATTTCCAATAAATGAAAATTGTATTTGGCATTATTAGCAATTAATGCTGCATTAGAACCTTTCAAATCTTAAAATAATATTTTTCCAAATATAATATTTATAGGACTTGCTTGGAAAGTTAATATCCTTATAAAATTGAACTCAAATATCAACTCATATATAGAATAATATATATATATATATTAATGCTTTACAAGTATTAGATAACTCAAATACTAAACATTTTTGGTACATTATCTACAGAATTGGATTAGAATAGGTAAACAAGTTTCAATCTATCTATATAGACCTTATTCTGAGAATTAAATTTTTACTTGTCTTATCCAATAAGAGTTGTTATTAGACAATTAAATGAAAATATAAATTATCGTTCTCTCTATGAAAAATTTGTTTCTACATACTCCTATTGAAAAGAACAACTATACTTCTACTTATCTTATCGTAAAATTCACAATCATCTTTAAAATAAACTCTTTAAATTCATCATAAAATTAAATCTTCTAATGTCTCATAGCCTTTCAACTATATATCAAATGTATTAACAAAGGCACTAGTTTCAATTAAACATATTGTTATGAGATTTGAACTTTTCAAATTTTATCTTACTTTTATTACTTATCCTGAAAACTATTCTCCTATAAATATTCATTGAAACAAATAATTTGTTTAATGCATCTATAAGATTATATGTAACCTTGTAATCTTCTATTATCTAATTTAGTTCTAAATTTATTAGATAATATGCTTCAACTAAGCCTCACATCTCAAAGTCATTTATTTTGAATCTTTTAAAGTCTTAACATTTCGTATCTAATATGAAATTAATTACTATAATTGGAACTTTCAAAGGTAAGCTGCAATACTAAGCTTAGCTATAGAAGAAATAAATATTGCATTATACAATATCTCATATCATAGATTTCTCCTTATACAAATCCATACTCGAAACTCACTCTTTATAGATAACCAAAAATTTCGAATCTCATCACGTCGATCTCATTGAAGTGCTTTATCATTCTCAATGTTTAATTTCTACTTAGATTTAAATAATTTGAACTTTTCAACAAATTGAAATCAATATTTCATTTTATTCATATGACTATATCATATAATACATTAGTATATTTAACAAAATAAAAGTATTATCTTTTTATGAATTCTTATTCTATCCAATACATCATATGTATATATTTAACAATTCAATAACATCATCATCCTTCCATCAAAGGTTGATTTGGTTATTCTTCAACCCAACAACTTTCATAAGTTTCATATAGTTCATAATCAAAAGTATACATCTATCTTTGTATGTAATATATGATTCTCATTACATTGATTTAACCAAACTTGTATAAAAAATAGTCTCGGTTTTCTAACTTTATATTTTTGCCATTTATGTTAAGCGTAAGTCTTCCTTGATCCAACATATACAAAATATTTGTATAAATTTAGATCAATTAGTTTTACTTAACATTGTTGTCATATCATGCGTTCAACATTGTAATAATGTTGAATTTAAATTCAATATCAAATATTCATAAGCATACCTACAAATACATATGACATCTATTATTAGGTATAAGCAAGAAAATTTATGCAATTGTTTTCTTCTAATGAAAATTATGATCATATTATAACAAAGTTTTTAATTAATGTCCATGATTATGCTTTTAGTAGGCTAAATTGAGTGAAACAAATTTACCAATGTCCTATACCTTTTAGCTCTACTTCATGCAATTTCTTATATCTTGCTATCAGGATGTTGACATACATCTTACATATTGTAATCAAAGTTTATGAGACATTAGTCAACTCAAAATATGATTACATTTTGTTATCTACATGATACTAACATATATTTAAAAATATTTCACTAAATCCTCAATAGGAATTAATAGCAAAAAGGCATAATGGACATATAAATTTCCTTTATGAATTTGATAACTCTTCTCAAACAAAACTTATATCCAAGAAATTTGGTTCATTAACTCTTAGTATCAATTATACTAAACAAGGTAAATTCCACTCAGAACAAAATATAAATGTAAGAAAAACAAGTATTGGTTATATATTATGACTACCAAACAAGATCAAGACTTTAATCATATATTTGGTTACTGCTACTATTTTATTAAAAATGATAGTCCTTACTACTATTTGTAAAGATTACTCTAATCTCGTTAGTGGGCTAAGATTTTATTCAAATTTAATTAGTCTTGATTTCACTCAATAAACCAATTAAACTTAAATTGGGTAGATAGCAACTTTATCAATCACATCTCATGTGACTTATAGATCTGTTAGGTGACAACTCTTTCCAAAACAAATTTTATTTGTTATTCCCAAACATGCCTTCATATTCATGTAATCATCAATTTCCTAATCCAAATAACATAAATTTAGTTAACTAGAACTCATTATTATAAGGCTAAACATATTTGGGTTAAAACGACCTTAAGTTTGCTTATTAAGCCTAACAATAAACAGAACTCTAGTTTATTTTTATAATAATGAAAGGTAACAATTATGTTCAAAACAAGTACTTAATATTTTTTTTTGGTTACAAGTACTTAATATTTTAATAAAGAATTTAATAAACACAAAACTGCATGTAAAATATCATACATATAAAACATAAAATTTTGATATACACCTTATATATATATATATATATATCAGATATATAAATAAAGCATGCAATTTCTCATGCCAATATAATCAAATCATATGCATGAAATATCAAGCTTTGCTTAATTCTAGTTATTGATCTTCATAATCTAAAATAATATTTCCAACTACTTGG
>JANSVB020000084.1:842618-853100 GCA_025504935.2 Erythroxylum haughtii
ACTTTTTTATAAAAGGAATGAGTTACATAAAGATTTTCACACCGGTAAATATTTGAAAGCATGTTATACTTTGGAAAAAAAACAAAAGGAAATATTGCGTGAATAGTTGAAAAGTCTTAAGTTTCTCGATGGTTATATTTCAAACTTGGCAAGGTGTGAGGACATAAGGAAGTACAAATTATTTGGGATGAAAAGTCATGATTTTCATGTGTTTATGCAAAGGTAATTCCAATAACATTTTGGGAGTTGCTACCGCATAAGGTTTGGGAATAATAACATAATTAAGTTTTTTTTTCAAAAGTTTAACATCATCTGAAATTAAGTTGGCTGAAATGGAAAAACTAGAAAAGGAAATTCCAGTAATTTTGTGCAAGTTAAAAGAGATTTTTCCTTCAAGCTTCTTTGATTATATGGAGCATTTACCTGTGCATTTAGCATGTGAGGGAAAACTAGTCGGTCTAGTTCACTATTGATGGATATATCCGTTTGAGAGGTAATTCAACAAAAATGATTATAATTGAAATAATAACATGTTTTAACAACTAAATTGTAACAACCCTATTCGCTATTATAGGTATTTGCATCACTTGAAGAAAAATGTCAAAAACAAGGTTAGAGTTGAAGGCTCGATATGTAATGCTTATTTAATAGAGAAAGTTAGTATATTTTGTTCACATTATTTTGAGTCGCATGTTCACACAAGAGAAAGACAAGTTCCTCGGAATGAAGATAGGGGAAGAATGAGAGATGTTGATGGTAACTTATCCATTTTCACATATCCTGGACGAAGATATAGATGTTCAACAAGAAGAATGTTAACAGAGAAAGAAATCGAGGCAGCCCATGGTTATATTTTATTGAACTATCAAGAGATTCAACCTTTCATGCAAAAAGTTGAAATTGATTATTTGGGTTTTGAAATTTAATGTTGTTCATAACTGAAATACATAATAATGTTTTTAGATTATACAAGGAATTGTTACGTGAGCTAATGCCTGACAAAACACAAGATGATATCAATAAAGAAGCTAGAAGACACTTTCCTTGATGGTTCTAGAAATATGTAAATTTTCACTTACAAATATTGAAATGATTGAATTATAAGATTTAAGTGTTCAAATGATATTATATTCTTTGATATAATAATTTCTTTGTGTAGGCATTAGAAAATCTAATAGAGAACAAGTTCACGTGTGATCTTGCAAACGGACCTCTGTGAACTATTAAATCGTATCCGGTATATTTTGTTAATTGATATAAATATCATACAGAATATTATGGTCATAGCATGGCAACAATAAATAGTGGAGTTTGCATACAGGGAGAATTGATAGATTACTATGGTAAAATTATTGATACTTGAAATTGAGTACCCTGTATTGCTAATCATTTGAAATGTGATATTTAAGTGTGACTGGTTTTATCCGACTCCAACTTTTGTTACAAAAGTGTATAGCCGATACAATCTAGTTAAAATCAACAACCGAAGAAGATTGAGACAATTTGAACCTTTCGTGTTGGCAATGCAAGCAATTTCGGTGTATTATGTCCCTTTTTCCAGCTTACGACGAGATAAGTCAAATTGGTTGGTCGTTTGCAAAGTTAAACCTAGAGATGTTTTTGAATCACATGAAAAAGGAGAACAAGGAATAGAAAGTGAAGCGTTTTAGGAAGATATTTATGAAATAAATACATCTGTCACATATGACGATAATGAACCTTTGAACAATCCATCTAATGAATTTGTTAAATTTTCATCTAGAGAGGATTACAAGGGCTAGAGATCTAAAAAGGAGACCAAGTTTGATTCTTATTCTCCAGAAAAAGAAGATGATTTTAATTTACAATTAAGTGAAGATAGCGATTAATTTGTGTTTGTAATTGAATATTATATTCAGGAAATCAATTATTTCCTTTTCAATATATTGTGTAAAATATTGAATTCAAATTCTTATATTTCTAGAAAATGCAATCAAATATGAATTTCAGGTTGAAATATGTCACCAAAGAGAAAACATGATCTAATGCGACCCAGGTTTAGACAATGATTCGGAGGTACTTACTATCAAGGTGAACCATCACACTCTGCAGTTGCAACTAAATCACCTCCTCCCCCTCCAGCTACTACACTTGTAGATGAGGCATCACCTTTCATACCTGATGCTACACCATCTACCACCCCTACATCATCCACTACACCTATAGCGACAAAGATATCAGGGGTAAACGATGCAGATAAAGGAGGTGGCTGTCAACTTGGAGTTGAGGGACCTGATGGAAGAACTTACATCACAATTATCAATAATCAGTAAGTGAAAATAAATGAAACACTATTGTTTATAATTAGGTTATAGGTTTAAATTTTAAAAATGGTATAATATTATTTATTTTTATATTAGGTTGATCCTTTCTGGAACATACTCAAGAAATATGACATCCAAATTTAAAGAGAAGATTGATCTTGAGGGTTATGTATAGAAGAATATATCTCAGACCACAAAGGAATTTTACTATCAGGAGTTTGAGGTACAACAAAAATTATTATTTTCTTTTTAAAAATGATTTCTATGCATTAATTAGATAAATATTATTACATTATAAGTATTTATCAAAATTTTCCTTTTATTTCAGAAAGAATTTTTCTGGGATTCTGAATTTGATGTGATCATTAATAAAGTATGGAGAGACGATCACGTACACATTATTGGGACTTTTTGGTGCGATACACAAAGTAGGTGTACGACTGCCTTATATTTATGAACAAATATGAAGTCGTTGGCAATAGAATTGGACATCACCTAAAACAATGTCTATTTTAGAGCGTAATTCTACCAACAGATGTGGAGGACCGGAGGGAGTGAATCTTTCTGTATATACGGATGGATCTATTACTCACCACGAGCATGTAGAGAGACTTGTAAGTATTTACACTTTATATTTATATTCTGATTTTTTTACTTTGTTGTATATCAATTTAAATTAATATGTGAATTTTTGAATGAAAATGTGTATTATGGAGAATGATAATGTTATAAATATCTGATGCCATATATAGGTATGTTGTTAAGTAAATTTCTTTGTTCAACATGGGGTAAATATCATAAAAATAGAGGAAATTCTGTCGAAATTTTTATAAATTCTAGTTGACTTATAACATTTCATTCTTATGCAGGAAAAGTCTATGGGCATGAGGCCTACACCCTGTCAGCTCTTTTTTCACATTCACACTAAAAAGCATGATAGTGTGACATTCGTCAACACCCAATGTAGAGAACTTAATATATGTAAAATTTATGCTTTAATATTAATTCTTAATAATTATCACTTACTAATATAAACATTGCTTCCCAATAAGACCAAATACAAGAAAGCATTCAACGATAGTCTCAGCACTATAAAGCTGTTGATGAGAGTCAGACATATCTTGATGCAGTCGGTAGTAGGGACCGTCATGGAAGGATCTTTGGGTTAGGTTCATTTGTGAACACATGATATTCACAAGCCTCCATGTCCAGTACAACAACATCTAATAGACAATCGACAACCAATGAAGTCAATGAGCTTCGGAGCACAGTGCAGACATTGGCACCTCAGTTGCAACAATCAATGGAGTATATAACTTAGCTTCGTAGTGAGATGGATGAGTTGAAGGGGAGGGGTAGCACCTCAAAGCATCCACGGTCACCAAGAAAATATTATACTTGTAGTCATTTCATTTGAATTACAAATACTTATTATGTACAATTTAATGTTTTTATTATCAATTAATATAATTTTAACTTTATATCATCAATTAACTTTCTATTTAAACAAATCAAAATATTAACATAGATAATTCATAACTGTTGAAATTATGCATTAATCATAAGATCATGAAATAAAATTTAATGTCGGTATTTAAAAAAATTAAAAATATTTACTGACAGAAAATACAAGTACGTCGGTAAAATCTATTATATTTACTGATGAAACATAACAAACCATCAGTAAAATCCATGATATTTACCGATGAAACAAAGAATCACCGTTGGTAATATTGACAGCCCATTGTCAACTTTACTGTTAGGACTTGCTGAACCGTCAGTATACTCACTGATGGGACAATCATAACCATCGGCAATGTTGCAATAAATTTACCAACAGAATAACCAATACTGTCTGCAAATATTCCGATGGAAA
Source organism: Erythroxylum haughtii (assembly GCA_025504935.2). Lineage (NCBI taxonomy): Eukaryota > Viridiplantae > Streptophyta > Magnoliopsida > Malpighiales > Erythroxylaceae > Erythroxylum > Erythroxylum haughtii. The sequence continues at coordinate 846,798 of JANSVB020000084.1, forward strand.
GAAAACGTCCGTAGGTAAATTTGCCGACGATCATAACCAACTGTCAATATATTCAGTGACAGTTACATAATTATCCGTCGGTGAATTTGCCTACGACCATTTTTACGATGCCTTTATTCGTCGGTTAATTCTGTCACCAATTTATATTACCGATAGAATCCAAAGGTTTTTCGTTATTAATATCCGTCACTAAACGACATTTTTCTTATAGTGCTCGCTACTTGTGTAATTGTCGCTTCTTCATATGCTTGAGGCTCTTCGTCTTTTCTAGGCGAGTTTCACCCTTAACTAATAATGATTCACTCCCTCACTAGATGTTATATTTGTTACTAGTGAAGGTTCAACGCAGGAGGCATTCTTTAGCAGTTCCTTTGACCTAAAAACAAACAACCAAACACCATCACAAATCCAGAAACAATGCACACACAAATCCAAGAACAACGCACACAAAAAGCAAAAATCTAGAACGTAGCTAGGGGATATATAATTTTGTTTTCCATAACATAATGAAAAAGTTATGGGAGGCATATTCTGATTTAAACATGCATTCAATTTCTAGAAATATGCTCATCACAAGGCAAGCTTGACATGTTTTTAGAAAAATAGAGAAACACCACAGTTTATAAAGGCGTGATAAAGTATTGAAAAAGGCAAAGACCAAAGGGAAGCATGTGAAATCTTTAGTTTCATAATCATAGCAAATAGGAAACCAAACTTGTAAAAAATCAAAATCAAGGAGGCACTCATGTTTTGATTTTAACTTCTAGAAAATTAAAACAAAACCCTAGTTAAACAATGTTCTAATCAATATTATAAAATTCATTAAAAAGAAGTTTTAAGCCTTAATTTTTTAATTAAATCAACAATTAAGTAATTTGATCAAATTATAGATTTAAAGTCGACTGTGTAATAGAATAATTACAAAACTTTTTTTTTTCATTTTCTAAAGCCAAGATCACTTAAATTTTGTACAAATTTAATACATAAAATATTATAAAATATGAATCATAATTCATACCTTAGTTCAAAGCTTGATCATTTTCTTGTAATTTCTCTCGTTTCTAAAAATTGATTTATGATAATCACCATAGCCGCCTAAGTATTTGCCCTCTAATTGTATCTATAAAATGTGTCAAGAGAACTCTACTATTATTATGGAGATGATTAGATAAGAAATGCTAACTTTCTTGGAATCTAAGCCTATTTATAATAAGTTTTATATATTTTAGTAATTTAATTAAAATTTAAATTCTAATTTCAATTAAACTTTAATTTGATTTATATTCTCAAATAAGATTCAATATCTAATATTGATCTATATTTGTTAAATATCTCATATTAATCATAAAGTATAAGAAGCCTAACTTGATTAAAATATTTCTCTCTTTAACTCATTCTTTATGTGTGACCTATTAGATTCTCAAATATATTGACATCAGATATAAAATTTAACTTTAGATCATATTAGATTTCAAATAATTAAGCTCCTTTAAATTATCTTTAATTATCTATTTAATCAATTTATATCCATAAATTAAGATTAGCATCTAGTAACACATCTTGACCACTCAAATATTTAGGAATGTCATAATGGTTTTGACTAACCTTTATGTACATCTTCAATTATTACAATATTCTGGTTGAACATAGAGCATGGAAATAATATATACTTTATTTGAGTCCAATCATGTCAACTCTCCACCATTAGTAATTGATTCAATTAATAACATTTGAAAAGTATTTTTGAAATGTCATTCAATCTTAGCCAAGGATTTCTAGAATCAATACTAATCGAGATTAATAGAACATTTTTATAATTATTTTAGAGTGATGAAACCTTTTATTGATCACTCAACTACCTCTATATAGTTTATGGTATATCTAATGACCACTGACTGACTACTCTTAATGAGAACAAGTCATACTTAGTATTAGAATATGACAATCCTTATATGAGATAACTTTAGAAATTTTAAGTCAAAGAATTACTTATATAATTATCATAATAGGAATTTCCATAGATATACAAGTAATGTTCCAAATGAAATTCTCATATAGGGTTAGTTCAGTAAACTTGTTCTATAATAAGCACCTATACTTTTATTTAAGTATCTCCATTCTTTAATTTATGATATTAACTACTTCCTCTAAAAGGAAGAAATATAATGTGTGCCGATCTTTATAGTCTCTATTAATATCTAGCCTCAATTAAAAAATAGGAACAATTTATGGATAATACACAAATATAATATGAATCTCATAATTGTGATCTCATCATAGTTTCATTTTCACTGAATATTTATTGTATGGACTTTATCATATATATTTAAGTATCTATATGATAAAAAATAGTTTTAAATAGTTATATCACTAAATTATAACTAATTAATTGACTGTAAGGAATAAACCAACAGGATAAATTTAGCTAGCAATCAAATTTTAACTTATGTGACATACATGATTTTTTAAAATTATACAGTAAAATATACCAAAGCATTTTATGATATGAATTATTAAAATACAGGAATATCCATAACAAAATTCATTTTTAAGCAAATTGTTCTTTTTTTATAACAACGCTTTAGAATTTTATCATATTTATTTTTCTTTTTTTGATGGTTGCATATATATTTAACTTATTATATTGTATGAATATTTTTTTTTAAAATTTTCATCTTATAGTTCAAATACTATACTATATTATGAGCTTTAGTTTTTTTCTATAAAAGCTTTTTTTAGAACTTAATAACTAAAAGTTGAATGTGACGTTACAGTTATATATAAAATTAACATTAAGGTATGTTTTGAATATCATTAACCACCTATAGTTTGTTTTATGATCACTTAAAACATGAACACAAATATTAGAATTAGATTGATATATAGGTTGGGTTTAATTAATGTCCAAATAAAAATTTAAATTCATATTAAACCCACTCTATAAAATAAACTTAATTTCAAACTTGAATATGGCTTATTCTAATAAAATTTGAACCTAATTCATAAGTTTTAACCTTTAAAAAAATTTAATGATTATATAAAATATGATCATAACACACTAATATTGATTTATATCTTAATATATAAAATTATATTAAAGTTTAATACTAATACTTTATCATTTGTCAAATGAAAATAAGCATAAAATGGTTTTAAAATAAAAATTATATTTTTTACAAAATCTATAATAAACTACACTAAAGTTCTTGAAAGTCATCATCTTTTTCTCGATCCTCATCACTGGAAAAAAATTCCATCTTTTCCTCTAACAAATAATTGCAATGTAATAAGTAATTTAAAAGTATAAGCAAAAATTTATAACTATTTACATGATTAAATCACCTAAAATAAGACCTTCTACGATCATCCAATTCTAAAAAATAATGAGAGATTTTATTGTATTTAGTTTCAGTGAATATTGAGACAGATTTACCATCTTTTCTAGTTAAACTAAATGCATATTCTGAGAGCAAAGTAGGAATACTTAAAAGATCTCTAGTTAAAATACTCAAAGTAGAAAATCTTTTAGAAGTCACATTTCAATATCTAATATATTAATGTCAATATAGGATTCTATGGCATACTCTTTCAATAAATATCCAACCCATATTACTAAGTTTAGGATTGACCATTGACCTCAAATACTCTTTGTAATCAAATTCTTAAGAACCACTACTTCATTTACTGTTATTTGAACTAGTAGAAGATTCAATATTTTTAGTGATGTTACCTTCTCCATTACTTTTGTAACACTTAAGCACCATGAGTAAGATCTTTTTCACTCATTCAATAACAATAGATGTAGTAGAATAAGGTTATAGAATAGCAAATGTAAATAGAAGCCATTTTGAAGCAGGTGTCCTAAACATTAGCACTTGACAATAACTAAGAGTACTCGGACCTATACTTACTAAATTTCTTCAACATATCATAGATTATGCTAACCATAAATAGAAAAGGGTTTTTCTATGACATAATTTAAATATTTTTTAATTTTTATACAACTTTTCAAGTAAACATTTGATGTTGGGTATTTAAACTAAAAAAGAATAATGTCATTCCATAAAATACTTTCAATAACTTCTGAAGAACTTCCACTTTACTTAGTTCCCCATTAGTAAGTAAAAAAATAAAAAAAATTCATTATCTAATTATGCCTCAATGAATTTTATTATAATTAGTCCTATTATAATAAAATTCAAAATATGACAAGAATATCTAACTTGAAAAAATTGCCCATTATAAAATAATGAACTACTTATAACAATGTAAAACTTGAGAAAGTTGAACATATTATCATTATAAGAAGCATCGTCCAATAAGATTGATAAAATCTTTTTATCAACCTTCTATTGAGCCAAGCAAAGAGGTACTTCATTAGTAAGTGATAATCTATCAAAAGGAGGTTTTGATGTCTTAAAAAGAATTATCCTTTTCCGCAACTTCCACTTGTTATCAATATAATGAATGGTAATGAAAGCATATTCATCTTTAATACTTCATTCTTCCAATTATCAGAAGCCAAGCAAATATGTCACTAATTGGTTGATATGTTGAGCAAGAAGCAAGGCTCATAACATATCTAAATGCAAGTAATTCAATAATGTGAAAGGAAGTTTACCAATAACGATCATTATATTAATTGCCTTAAGCAATTCAAAAAAATCACATTTCATATTTTTCATTAAAATAATACCATTATAATAAAATTTAATTCCAATCACATATTATTTTATATCATTATGCTTTTTTTATATAAATTTTTTATAAATGATGAAGTAATTAAGAAGTACCACTTATAAATTGAGCAGAAAATTCTATCCCACATTAATTGTCTTAAACTTTTAGATTTTCTTCTATTATTTTCTTAGCCACAAAGTTCCATAAAATAAACCACAACTTTTTATTTCAGGCTAATTATTGATGCTAGAGAAAAACTTATTGTTGTTGTTATTGTTATTATTATTATTATTATTATTATTCATTAATTAATTAGTTTTATAAAATAAAATAATTTTTTGTATATGTTGGGGAAATGGAGTTATTAATTTATCTCTTCCTTTTTTTTGAAAAATTGCAAATACTGACATTACATTTCAGCTTCATTTTTATATAATTTCTGATATTGTCCAATAAATTACTTCATGTATGAGTATTTTGATAGAATTTTATCATTATTTTGTGGACTAGCATAATAAACATAATTTTGTACAAACCCCGATTAATTTGATGTCAAGGTAATTGGGCTTGTTAATTCTCTCTTTAATGTGTCATTGGGCCTGTGTCATGGGCTTGCTATGATGGGTAGGCTTGGCCCATGTATTATAAAGCACAGGAGACCCTACTGCTAGCCAACCTTTAAAATATAGATGCCCCATTGAAAACTGTATGTGTGTGTGCTTTTACTGATTAAGGATTCGAAATAGTAGTAGCAAATCCTCTGCATCTCTATCACGTCGCCTTACAGAACATTACAATGGATTCAATGTTTCCCCAATTTCCAGGTATTTGTCAATCCAATTATTGAATATAGTATGTTGCAATTCTAGGGTTAATTACTTGTGTTGATTAATTACTAAATTAATCTAGAATTTCGGGTATAATTTTCTTTCATATTTTTCACTAAAATTCAAAGGATTTGGCTCTAACTCTATACGATCAGGTCCTCCCAACAAAGTGCACGGAAGGAAGAAAGTGGATCCATTCCACGATGTAAAATATCAAATGAAAGAGATCTTATAATTTTAGTCAGGAATTCATTTGGCCCTTTTTCTTCGTTTCACTATTTAATAACTCATAATCGGATTTTGAGGTCTGCTCCATCAAGCAAAAGAGTGGCATAGTAGAGCGACGATAGTCGGGTCTTGCCCTCGACAAGAACAGCTTATCGATTGGAGCAAACTTCCCATGGGGTGGATCAAACTTAACATTGATGATGCGTGCAAACGGGCTGCTTCCTTAGCTACTACCGGCAGACTTCTTTAGGACAACGACAGTTACTGGCTGGGAGGATTCACACAAAATCTTAGTCGGTGCACTTTAATAACCACGGAACGGTAGGGTTTGTATACCGGGCTGACCTTTGCGTGAGATTTGAGATATCGACGGATCAAGCTTGAAGTGGACTCCAAAACGGTGATAGATATCATCTTTGTCCCATATCACCGAGTCAGGACGCTCCATCCTACACTACAAGAAAAATCAAGTTTAGCGACGGAAATTACCAACGGAATTTGGACATATTCCGTCGGTAACCTTATTTAGCGACGGAATTTACTGACGAAAAAAGTCGTCGGAGATACG
>JANSVB020000084.1:853200-868075 GCA_025504935.2 Erythroxylum haughtii
TTTTCCGTCGCTAAATTCCGTTGCTAATTTTGCCGCGACGAATTCCCTCCAAATTTAGCGACGAATCATAATACCGTTGTTAAATCACTTAATTTTAGCGACGGAAATATACTTTCCGTCGCTAATTACCAACGGTATATTTTTCGTCGCTAAATTCCGTCGTTAATTTTGTCGCGACAAATTCCCTCTAAATTTAGCGACGAATAGTAGTACCGTCGCTAAATCACTCAATTTTAGCGACGAAAATATGATTTCCGTCGCTAATTTTCAACGGTAATTTGTCCGTCGCTAAATTTCCGTCGCTAATCCACATTTTTCTTGTAGTGCTATAATTCTAGGCATTATTGAGTTATTTACTAAAAATTGGACTATTATTTATTGGCACATATATCAAAAAAGTAATAAATGCTTCGACTGACTTACTAATTATATCGATCATTTTGATATTCATGTCAGTTATTTTACTATTATACCTATAGGGTGCCACGTGATGCTACTAGAGTATTTATCGTGAATTTGTTTCGTAATCTCTGTTCAGTTTCCGTTTGTATAAATTAAAAAAAAAAACTCATAATCGGATTTCGAATAACAAAACATGTATACAACGCGCTTCTTTGCTATCTTCCAGTTCCAGCTCACTCACTTCCATTTTATAGTTCGTTGCTCAGTTATCTCAGCCCCCAGTTTAACTATCAGCCCTCGAGCCTGGTTAATGTCAACCTGTTTTAAGTTTCAACCTTTTCACTTGCTTTCTCTTTCCTCACTTCATTTCTAATCTGGATCATCTTTAGATCCTCATTCAGATCATAGCTTCCCCATTTATTTTCTCTCTTGCTTGTTCACTTTAGCAAGCCATTTCATTTTGTTGGTCAAATGTGGTTCTTATTTGTCGTAATGAGATTCTAAGAAGTGGGCATCGCGTAACAAAATATGCAGATCGGGGATATCTACAAGGTCAGCTTCATCTCTATTCTTTCAGCAGCGGTTGAGAAAAATAAATTTATGTTTCTGCAATGTGGTCAATGTATTAACAGTTTAAAATTGTCTTTTTGGTTGGATGAAGTGGCAGAACAATACGTTTGACTCTTTAATAGCTTGAACTGCATTTTATGTTGATAGGATAGAAGATACGATCTCTCATAATACGGATTATTTGGGCGTAAAGTTTATATAGATACGGTGTAGGTTTCAGTTGTTTAGTGGAATGCGTCTGCTCCAGTGCTTACAATTTATGATGTCGCCTTCTGTAAATTGCGGTGCATGTCATGCCATATGATTCAACTCCCCTGTCCCTGTCCCCTCCCCCATTATTTTATCACCAATTTGCTGATGAATTTGAATCAGGAATTGATTTTTCTTTTTCAGAACTATATAAGAAGGGAAGTAGGATTTCCTGCTTAGACTATTCCTGAATCAGGTTTAACCTCCACCGAACTTGAACTTGTGGAACATCTTTCATGGTTTTTTTCCCTTTTATTTGGTGGTGTTAAGGACATTAACATTGCAGTCCTGTTCAAACAATCAAGAAGCCAATAAACTAGTTTGTAGAATAAGTTGGCATGAGCTAACCTTTATTTATTCCTCGTCTCATGAGTGGATCAAAATCGCCAAAGGAGAGAAAACATGAACAAAGATAGAAGAACCCATACAACAATAAAAAGGAGGAACACCCCATAACCCATAAGGAGTTTAATGGATTTATATGCATTAATAACATTGAGAAACTTGAACATCTTGCCATGTGATTATTGCTTAAATTATAAAACATAATAAAAGAATTTTGAGTTATAATGTATGCCCTAGAAAATCAAGTTTATTATATGTCTTATGTTCAAATTTGGTGGTTTGTGCTTAGTTATAGATTGTTGTCTTAGACTGTGAGTCTAACCTTATCACAGTTAACTCTATGCAGAAGTATTAGTTTATGAGATTCTAGGTCTTTTTGGACTATGAGAAGAGGTAAAGGCAAAGGGAAGAAACAGACTCTTATTGCTTCGCATGAAAATAATGGACATGATGAAGAAGAAAACTTTCCAACTTATAAAATAAGAGAAAAGTCAATAAAACCCATGAAAGATGAAATTGGAGAAGAAGTTGAGAAGATAGAGGAACATATTGATAATGGGATAGATTCAGTCTCAGGGAAAGATGTTCAAACCTTGGAATCTGCTGGGAATGGAAGGAAGAGGAAAATGTCTGACCATGCCAAAGAAAATACAATTTCCATAAAAAATCCCATTTCCATGAAAGAGGAAGATGGAAATGGGACAAGGTTAACTACTGATGATGCAATGAAGATGGTTGGGTTCCGACAAAATAGGAGCAGAAGGAAAAACAAGCCTAGACGAGCTGCAGAAGTGGGTATTGAGTGCTAATGAAGTTTTGTTGTGTTGTTTTCTTGGTTTCTTGCACGGGTAAACATTAGTACTTATAAGGTCTGGATTATTTGTTTACATATCATATCTCCTATTGTTAAGTGCTTAACTCCTTACATTATCTCCTGAGTTCAATGTAGTAGGACTGGATGTTTTCATTGAGGGCTTTCAAACAAAATAAATTGCATCCAGAAAATTACCTTAACGCAAAAAAAAAAACGAAAAGAAAAGAAAGTCGCTCCTCTCCTTTCATTATCCTTTCCCTCTGATCAGATGCTTCATTTTCTTCTTGTTTATCTAATGTTTTTGGCTGTGAGAAGGGCCATATTGTATTGGATAAGTATACTTATATTTGGTGAGCATTTATTAGTTTAAAGAGCTTTCTTTTGGCTTTTATTGTCAGATAACTACCCAAGAAAAATTTTGTCAATGATGCTTGAAATTTGAGCTATCTAAACTTGATTAGAATCACACGTGCAAACTTGAGAATGGATGCTCTGTTGCAGAGCTAGACTTAGAAGAATAAGATGAGTGCACGCAAAAGAGGCCCTGTAATGGATAAGTGACAATCATCTTACTGATACCTACCAGCACAGATGCTCAGTAGATACATCTTGATGCGTTGTCTTTGCATATTGATGACCAATGGGCTCTAGTTGTATGATGAAAGGTGAACGAATCTTAGTAAAAGAGTGATCTTATGCATACCACTCAAACTCTGCTTTTTGTCTTCACAATGTTGAGAGTTTTGACCATAATTCTTGGTCATAGAATAGAAGCATGTTGTGTGGAAGTTTATGGCTAATATCAGTAGACATTTCTATTCTCTTAAAGGGAACTCGTCACTGAGAAATAATGTATATGAACATCTCAGATTGGTCATTCTATGCAGCTTTTAGCTGTCAAATATTTGCATTTACTCTCTTAAATGCAGGTTCTGCAGCTATTTGCCAGCCTTTTTCCTAGAAAAATTTTCTTGAAGGTACCTAATAAATCGCTTATACTTCTGCAACTTTTATCTTTATGACTAAACACATAATATCAATCAAGATTACTGGTCATACTACTTCTACATTTATTCCATTTATTGTAAAATAAGATTTATAGTCCTTGGCAGTAGCATCACATTAATGTTGGTTTGGATGCAAATGATCTATGAATGAAATTAAAATATGTTCTTATAGGTAGTATCAGCTATAGAGGCTGAACTCTGAAATTAGCATTCTGAATACACTTCATTTCTCATTGGAGCTTTTGAATGACTTCAGATGACAGTAAGAACTTGAGAGGGAAACATATGAACTTTAAAAGTGTAAAGTACATTCATTTTTGCATTCGAAACCATTACTTGATAGGATGGCCAACAAGACAAAAGTAAAATCCCCTGGAGGATATAAGAGGTTGGAAGCAAAGGTTTTACTCTTCGTAACAAAGGAGACAAAGTCGTCATATATTTTTTAGTTTGCCAATCTAATGTCTTATTCTTCTGTTGATTTTGAGATGTATGGTAAAGGGGAAAAAATTGGTTTTGGTATCATCCTGATAATCAGACAAAAATGGATGACATTTGGGTTTGAGTTTGGCATCGTGTTTCTGGACTTGGTCTGGTTAGAACATGAATTGAACTTCCATTTCCTAATTTAAGGGTTTGAATTGTTAGTACGTAACATTCATTATCGCCATTTTTGTGGCAAGTTTTGTAGGTTAAACAAGCAATAAGAGAGTCCATCCTCCAGAACTTTCTAAGTTTTCAACCCAAGAGATGAAAGGTAATGATTAAAGAGAAGATATATTCAACACGGTTTAAGTCCATAGACATCAGCTGCCTGATAGAGTTTGAATTGCGGCATCTGTAGAAATCTTGCCATATCTCGTTTTGGTCAAATGACTCGCATATAGTCTTTAATACTTTATACGACAACCCCATACGGTGTTCTGATTCCCATGAAAACTTCACTTTGATTGATGTTGTTCTTCATTCCTCTTCCTCCAATAAAACATCTCAATTCATTATTTATACTCCCAACCATATCACCACGAGATATTTAGCGAGAAAATAAATTCAGTCTGTTTCGTTATTTAAAATTAAAGAGTCGAAGCAATAAAACTTCCCATGAAAAGCTGGTTAAGCCTCTTGCTTACTTCATTGACGCATAATATTTATGTGTATTAGGGACTATCATAACATTAAAGGCACTAGAAAAGGTATAGGGTATGGTGAAGTTATCTCGTTTGCATGATCTAACAAGTGCTCTTGGTTATAATTTGTTATGATCATCACCTGTCGGGCACCCGTTTCCTTGGTTTCCTATACAATTTCGTTTATCTCGCTTATTTATTTATAGAAACCTATATTTTAGAGAGCTAGCACTAACTTGTGTAACTAATAAAAACTACTTTTGGTCCTCGCAGTGGAGCTGATTGTGTTGCACTCCAAGGTTGTTTCCTTGGGGTCTGTCAAAAAGTTGTTTACCTGGAGGATTTCAATACTGCATTGTAATATGTGATGTTCTGATATTTCTATATCAGTATGTCACACCAACACAAACTTTTGGAACAGAAAAAGTTGATGATATCTCATGTCTGCCACAACAATCAGAGTGCCATCAGTAAATGAGAAATCCAGAACATTCATGCTAAAGTGTTTCTTCTTTCTCTGCTCTCAAGCCCCACAAAGCCTTTCAAGGAAACCTACATTTTCTTGTTTTTGTTTATATTTATACAGACTAGCACGTCTATGCTAGGCCCATCTTCCTCCAGGTGTACATAGTTTTCAAAGATATTATTCCGAACAAATTCACATAGGGACGGCAAAACCGCCCGGCCCGGTTTGAACAAGCCATAGGTGGGTCACAGGCTGGCTACCGAAGTTTAGAGATATGTACAAGTTGATATGTAGAATTAGGAATGGCAGGCTGGTATCACCATGGTTTGATAACTGGTCAAGACAGGAACAAGTCCTAAAATCTCTTCACACATTAAGGATTTCAACATTTTCATCAGTCCACACTAGACTCAGCTCAACCTATCCACAAACTTACTAACAAAACCATCAAGGACTTGATAAGAAGAAGTTTCAAGGTAGATTGGCATAAGATTGTTTGGTGCAAGGCCTTAACTTCTAGAATATCCTTTGTACTATGCCTAGCAATAAAAAATAATCTCAAAACCACAAATAGAATGCCTTACCTACAAGTTGATAAAACTTGTCCAATGTGTCGACTACACGAGGAAACAAGAGATCACATTCTCTTAACATGTCCATTCAATAACAACATATGGCAATATTGTTATGAAATAAAATGAAGAACTGAAGAGAGAGGGAGAGGAGGAGAAAGAGAAGAATCTAGAAGAAGAACAGAGAGTCGTAGAGAGAGAGAGAGAGAGAGAGAGAGAGATACACACAATAACTAATTCATTTCATGCTTGTGAGAGAAACGGTTACAATTTTTATACTAGTTACAGCTGTATAACAGCTATCATATTTTTCCGTAACAATTCCTTCTCCTTTAGAAAACCTTGTCCTCAAGGTTATGGAGGTTTACAGAATGGACAAAAAATTAATAATCTGATTTTCTTGATTTTCTTTTCACTACTCATCTTCTTCACAACATCACCAGCAATTGCTCCTGCAAAGCTCACAATCTGCTCATTTAACAGAACTCCAAAATCAGATGAAATATTTCTATACTTTGCAAGGTCACTCTACATGTTACTCTTAACGAAATCAAGAGGAGTAACCGTCATATGGGTTAGACCATAGCTGAGAAGACCACCAATCGTATCAACAACGTAGAAAGCCGGAGAGTACATCTCGATCTTACTAGGCTCGCTAGGAGAGGGGACGTCTTTGTTATTCATGAGTGGGGTGGACTTTATAGCCAAAAACTTTATGTAGTCCTTCTCTTGCATGGGTCGTTGGTTTTGATTCGTGAGTTCTGAAGTAACTGCAATAGTAGCTTCCGCTTCCATCAATCTCCCCGGAATACTCTGAGATGTCGGGTCTACTGCTCCAGCCTCTCCTCCTTTTTTTTGTAACGATTGTATAATCATACTTCTCAACTCTGTCATTTTCTTTTCCACTTTTTCTATTCTGTTGTGCATTTCAGAGAACATCCTTTCCATCAATCCCTTAAGATTGTCTTCCATCTTACGTAGTTCTGCATTCCCTGTACCTTCAGCCATGGCGTCTCCCAGATTCGAGAGCTCTGATACCAAATGTTATGAAATAAAATGAAGAACTGAAGAGATAGGGAGAGGAGGAGAAAGAGAAGAATCCAGAAGAAGAATAGAGAGTCGGAGAGAGAGAGAGATACACACAATAGCTAATTCATTTCATGCTTGTGAGGGAAACGGTTACAATTTTTATACTAGTTACAGCTGTATAACAGCTATCATATTTTTCCGTAACAACTTGCCATTTCTAGACTCTGTGGCGCAAACTATTGCATTATCGTAGATGTATATCGTTTTTAAGTTCACAAACTGTTTTATCTTGTTTTGTTGCTCAATAAAATCACAACCAAGCTGGCTTTTGTGAGCTATTTTCTTAATTATTTCTTGCATATTGACCGTATATGTAGCTCAAAGCTTTGAAATATGGAGCAGCTCCAATAGAAATATCAGCCAGTGAGAACAGATTCAGGTAACTGTATCTTTATTCTAAGGAACTGCAGAGCAGTTTGTTCTCCTCTCTGACCAGAAACAAACATGACATAAGTCTTCTACTGCAATGTGTCTTAGCAGATATTTTGTGGATCATGACCAAGAAACCTCAAAATTTTCGCAGTTCATTAAGTCTACCTTTGGCAATATGTCTCTGAGCCAGGCACTAGATGAAATGGTGAGTTTGACTTTTAAAGGATGAAACTTTTCATATCTGGTTTTTCTAAAATTTGCTTATTACCTGGTTTTCTGTAGAGGAATAACCCTTCGAAATGGAACGGAAAGATAGTGGATGCCATGTCGAAAGATTTCTCCTGGGATGGAGAATGCTATGACATTCATGTTTCTGCATACACAGCCATAAAAAATATGTGAAAGTTGATCCCTATGCACATCTAATCGTCTACTGATGTCATTATGTATAGGTAGAGCATAATGCTTGGGTTTTGCATATAGCTTATTTCAGGTTTTACACAAATTGTGGTATGAATAAAAAGAACGGTATGTCTTGAGAATGTTATTTTTCTGTGTCTCTGTCACTCCTCTATGACCATAGTTGTAGCTAATCGCCGTCGTCACGTTCAATTTGAAGTTTCTCAATAAAATAAGATCTGGAGAGGTCTGATAATATGTAGTCTTATCCTTATGTAATAAAGAGACTATTTCTGATAAACTCACATGCAAATAAGACAATATAAGAGTAATGCATGTTATAGAGAAAATAAGTCAAACTAGTACGATAAATTATTATGTAAATAAAATTACAATAAATACATAAATAAATGAAAATAAAAATAAAAATAACAAGTATGTCTCATAGAGTTCAGATTTTCGAGTGCCTGATAAGTTGTAAAGTCTAACTCTTCTTGTCTCTAATTAAATTAGGAGACTTTGCTCGAAGACCCTGAAGTTATGATAATCTTATTATCCTTGCACACCTATTTCGGTAAACCAAGTTGAATACCCATAAGTCTTGACTAAGATTTACACTTAAAAAAGAGAACGAATGTTAAGTTGGATTTCTTACGCGATAATTCACGTATTGTGAACATCTCCTAATAATTACAATACTGCTTTGGCGAACTTTTAAAGGTTAATCCTTTATTCTTGTTCGATCACGCTATATGTTTCTAATTCTAGTTACTATTTTAATAAAGGTTAACTTTGACAAATCTTTCTATAATTCACTTAAAATGTTCAAAATAATAATTAACGGAAGATTAATATACATTGAAATTTATAAATATTAATTACATTGAATTTATTATTTAAATTTGAATTATTAATTCATTAATACTTTACGTACTTAAAAATTAATAAGTTTAATTTTTAAAAAACAAAATCTTACATGAAATCATGTTAATAGAGTTTTGTTCTCTTACTAGTCTTTGAGACTAGAAAATTTTAAGTCAAGCCATTATCTATTTTGTGACTTGAAGAAAAATTACATAAAAAGCTTTTCTTTAAGGTGAAGGAAGAGATATAACGACGAAGACTACTGGTAGCTGATAGATCGAAGTGTTGAATTGTAGATGGATAAAGCAAAGTTTGGATCTTTATGAAGGCTAATTTGCCACTGTACTCTTCTGACAAAATATTGTAAGTTTTATATGTATAATACTTAGTTTGTACACGTGTAACGTCGAAGGCCATATCTTTCTGGGTCCTCTCGACAACCACCGTCACCACCTCCGACGTTTAATCGGACCCACCATGGCTAAGATCTCATCGGAGGAAGCTCCTCCGGCGCCTTCATGGTTCACCCCTAAAAGGTTGTGGGTTTCCCCTCTTTTTTTTTTTTGGAAAAAGAAAAGAAATTCCTGATTGGTCTTTTGCTTTGAGTTGGAGAAAACAAAATATGATAATGGGGTTTCCCATTTTTGTTCTTTTAACAGGTTGCTTTTGATCTTTTGTGCGATTAATATGCTGAATTATGTGGATCGTGGGGCCATAGCGAGTAATGGGGTCAATGGGAGTCTTAGTACTTGCGATGATAAGGGAATTTGCACTGCTGGTAGTGGGATTCAGTAAGCACTATAATTCTACTAGCTTGCTGTTATCTCTACACATCAATATTTTCGTGTTTGGATTTTCATCAGATAGGTGTCGTTCTGTTTCTGGGTACTTAAATCTTTTCGCTACTTATGTTTGTATCTGTACCTGTTGTGCAGGGGTGATTTCAAGTTAAATAATTTCCAAGATGGTGTTCTATCCTCTGCATTCATGGTTGGACTTCTCGTGGCATCCCCAATTTTTGCTTCATTGGCCAAGAGGTGAGAATCTGTATTGCTCATGATCTGTTTTGATTCTCAAGTTTTGACTGGGGTGTATATGTGGTAAAATTTGTACTTTTTGGCTTTATTTGTATTGTTGATTAGGAGAACGAGTAAGTGACTCCGATTTCCTTGTGTGTCATTGATCTTTTATATCGTGATTTGCTTTGCAAGGTCTCATTGTCTTTTTTGCATTTGCAGTGTCAACCCCTTTAGGCTTATTGGAGTTGGTTTATCAGTTTGGACTTTTGCTACAGCTGGATGTGGTAGTGCGATTGATTTTTGGTCTATTGCAATTTGCCGCATGTAAGTGTCAGATTTTATTTCCCTCCAAAAAGTTAAAACTTCTTAATCCTTTGTGTATGTTTTCCTTTTAAATTTGTTAGTTTTACCATTAATCTTGTCCTTTTAGGTTAGTTGGTGTCGGTGAAGCATCTTTTATTAGTCTTGCTGCGCCATTTATAGATGACCATGCTCCAGTTGCACAGGTCTGCAGGATTTTGTTCTATACACTCGTATTTTTTGAAGCTAATAAAGGCTTTACAATACCTGAAGTTATTTGCTTTTGTTGCTGAGTGTGCTTTGCTTCTTTCCATTTTATAGAAAACGGCCTGGCTTGCTATGTTTTACATGTGTATCCCTACCGGAGTTGCTTTGGGCTATGTCTATGGTGGATTTGTAAGTTTTTGTGCCACATTAGTAGCTTCATTTTTCTCTATTTCTCTATACATAAACCTTCAATTCCAGTGAACTATCGTCTCTTGGTTGGAGTGCAACTTCTATCATGACCTGCCAAACGGATTGTTTGCTCTGTTACCATTAGATTTGTGTGGGAATATCCTTGATGTTATTATTCGTTTTGTTTGCTAAACGTTTAGGTGGGGAGTCATTTTAACTGGCGCTTTGCATTCTGGGGAGAGGCACTTTTGATGCTTCCCTTTGCTATTTTTGGATTTGTCATGAAACCTTTACAACTGAAAGGTGCATTAACTGTGATGTATCAGTTATGCTTTAAAAGCTCTGTGTAATTCTCTGCGACATATTTACTTGTAACGAAAACGACAGGTTTTTCTCCTGCTGAATCAAGAAAGCGATTAGCCCCTGACACAACCGAATCTGTAACAACAGGTACTCCATCTTCCTCATCATTGTTATTGTTTTGCTACTGTTCCTTTTGAACCATCTATGCTCCGGATATAAATGTTTTAACCAGATTCAGAGAGAAAAACCTACATGGTACTTTTACCTTTTCCTTTAGGATCTATGTTTATTATGAAATTTTCACTATATCATTATTTTAGTGATTGAACACTGCTAGATATGGGGTGATGCTGGTATTTATTTGAAATTTCATTTGGGATCTTTTATTGTGAGAAGCTCATGAAGCAGCGAACATTTATATGTTTTGATCCTGTGAATTTGAACAGTCTTATCAGATTCACGAGATGGCAAGCAGTATTATCTTTGGTGCATCTCTTATTTGAAATTCGGAATACGTTATGGTTACAGCTTCATGGAAAATAGTAATGTCATGTTTGTATAATAGATAAGACTCAAGCAAACCCCATCAATTGTCATACAGTAGGGTTTTAAAGTTACACCTGCAGAAAATTGCATTAAATGCAATTATGGCAATTGTATTGATTATTCTTTTAGAGAATATTTGCAAATAATTATGTGCGAAGATCAATTATATGGGCTGAATATGTATTCATGATGCATTGTTCTTTGTTTGTGATTTATATTGATTTGTATTAAAAATCTTTTATGTTGATATTATTGTTATTCTAGAGCTCAGTTTTCTGTTTTTGAGTATTGATACTTTGTTTAGTGTGCATATTATAACAATGCATGTGAATATGGATTTTTATATCAAAAGAGCCTTTTATGTTGATTTGGATGTTATTCTTGAGGTTGGTTTTCTCTTTCTGAGTGTTGATATTTTGTTTAACGTGCAGACAACGAGTCAATACATGCGAGCAATAAAGAATGTGTTGTCAGTCATGAAAATGTTAAAGCATCTGAGTAAGTTGCTCATTCTTCAGATAAAGTATTTTGAGGCATTTATTTTTATATATGTTCTGGAAATTTTAAATTGCTTGCTTTCAGTAATTGCAAAATTTTTTTGGAAAATTTTAATTGTCAAAGCAGCTCTTTGTGGTTTCTTATTCCCTGGGATTTGAAAAATTGCATACATGAGATTACGAATGATATGATCTTTAATTTGATTTAATCTATGTTATTTTGCTTTCTCCATGGCAGGTTTAAGGGTATTCCCAGATTGTTGGATCAGCTATCACGCTTCTGTAAGGATATGAAAGTGCTTCTTCTTGATAAAGTCTATGTTGTAAATATGCTGGGTATTATGCTCACTCTTTAGCTCCTACTTCGTCATGTATTGTAACTAAATATCCTCTCAATATCACATAACTGATCATTAGCTTGTTATCTTCTCACATTTTCTTGTTCATTATGAATTCATGCCAGAGAATAAATCTGCTCAGCTGTCCTTTTATTGTTCCATAAAGATATTATAGGCAGTGGTCATATACAGGATATCTACTACTTCATTGTTTCTCAGGTTACATAGCTTACAACTTTGTTATTGGAGCATATTCATACTGGGGACCAAAAGCTGGCTATAACATTTATCAGATGGTATGCGCTTTCTTTTTTCTTCTTTTCTGTTTTAATTGAATGCCTTCTTGTGTGGATATATTATATGCTGTTTCCACTTATTTATTTCTTGTCTTTGCCACTGTTCATTGATTGGTTTTTGTGATGGCGGTAATGAGGGATAATATTGAGGTTTTTGACAGAGTAATGCAGATATGTTGTTTGGGGGAATCACAATTGTATGTGGGATCTTTGGAACATTGGCAGGAGGGTTTGTGCTTGATCGCATGACTGCTACAATCTCCAATGCCTTCAAGGTAAGTTATGCTATATGTTATGAGATTTCGTTTACATTGTCATCTTACTTGAGGTCTTTGAAATCATGGGATTTTGAGGGCATCAGAGATATTCATTTTTTCATTTGTTGTCTATTGAAGAACAAGCATTTTCTTTGTTGATTTCCACGGCAATGGTTTGCTGTAAATGCTGCTTAATGTCGTATTTCTGCTTTTGTCACAGCTTCTTTCGGGAGCAACATTTTTGGGTGCAATATTCTGCTTTAGTGCATTCTGTCTAAAGAGCTTGATTGGCTTCATTGTCCTTTTCTCGGTGGGTGAGATACTAGTGTTTGCTACACAGGTAACTTCAAATTCCTGTTGGGTTAAATGTATTCCCCAAAAGATATTGTGCTTATAGTGATTATTTGCACTTGCTCATGAAAGAACAATTACATCTGTTTTATTCATTGGTGTTATTATTTGCTTGATCACATTCACTTGTTCGGACCTCGACTTGTCAATCAGAAACAAATTAATTATATGCATATATGTATGGATGTACATAGAAATACTTAGAAGAACATCTTCCTGTTGCATTTTCTTTAAAATGCTAACAGATATCATTGCAAATTTCTTCCGCAGGCTCCAGTAAATTATGTGTCTCTTCACTGTGTCAAGCCTAGTCTGAGACCATTATCTATGGCTATCTCAACTGTATCAATTCATATCTTTGGTGATGTGCCTTCCTCACCGCTAGTTGGGGTCCTCCAGGTGTGCTTTAAAGTTCTATCCTGAAAATTTCAGGAAATCTGAGTATTCTTAGACTGCTAGTTCATGTACATGAGAAATTTTTGGCATATTTATCATTCTTTTTAGTAGTAATATTCTCATCCTGATGAAATATCCATACTTTTGCTTTTAGTGAGGTTTGACTCATTCTTTTCCTTCAATTCTTATGAGCAATGACGATACTAGACGATTTTAAGGCACATTCAGCTTCTCCTTTAGACTTGCACTGGACAGACTCTTGATTCTTTTACATCATCATAGCGTGCTTAGCCTAGGTTCTTACTAAATGTACTTTCTAATGGATCTCAAAGAGCCTCGTTACAAGTTTGATGGGTTTCGTTCACAGGATTATGTGAACAACTGGAGGGTAACAGCACTTGCTCTAACAGCAATATTATTCATCGCAGCTGGAGTATGGCTTATAGGTAAGTTAATGGCTACTATACGAATGCATTTCTTGTCAGTATCTCCTTTCTGCTTATCCAGAAAACTATAACATATCTTGGCATTGAAGCTTCTTTCGCTTTGTTTGTTAACTTGGTCCAGGGATCTTTATCAAGAGCGTAGATATGTACGACGATAACGAAAATCAAACATCTACACCTGTCAAGACTGACATGGAGCCATTGCTTGGATAGGGACAGGTATGAGATGTGAACCGTGATCATCAACTATCCTGGACCGAAAATTATACCCGCAGAAAGTTGCTCAACACTTGCATTCTTCAACCAAAATAGGGCCTTTAGTGCAGTTATTTCAATACCCTTTTGTGTACAGTGTTCCATAAGATAATGTATAGAGCAAAACTGTCCTCATTTGTGAATACAGAAACATCTACTTGTGCTCACGTTTCCAGCGATTGAAGAGAAGACATGGCTTAAACGTGCAAACTTGTCGTCATTGAACCTTAGTTGGATATGTATCATTCTCGTGTGTACCATTTGGATCTACTCGTGACCATGTCTGATTTTTATGAAGACATAGCAAAAGTTAAAGAGTAGAGTCTGCAATTTCCTTTTGCTTGATGAAGCTCGTAGGAGCTATAGAGATTAACTGTCAGTCTGCAGCCAAGATGACAATGTGTTGATTTTGGTCTGATTTCTTTTTTGGGTTAGAAGTTTGATCGGGTTCAAATAATTTAATAAAATTAGATCGGTTTAGAAGGGTAATGGTCTAATAATACGTAGCTTTATGAAATTATTTAATTTAGGGATAATAATGGGTTCGGTTTGAGATTTAATTTTTTTAAGTAATAAAAAAGGTAGTTTTCTGGTAGACCTGTACTTGAGTAATTCAAGTTCGGATTTAATTAAAAAATTATTTTATATATTTATTTTTTAAAAATTATTTTAAAAATTAGTAAAAACCACCGAAAGAAAAAGGACCACCTGAACTGGCATACAAGGGAGGCAATTAATAACAACCAACCAAAGAACACTCAATGCCCTTGTCGCTTGATATATTCATAAAGTTCCCAATTAATGCTCACAACCCACCTTATATGTAAATAAATAAATATATAATCATACATATGTTTTTCCCGGTGCTAAGAGCAGTTAGTTCGTACGAAAGAATGATTAGTCGTATAGAAGAATTGTAATAAGAATGATAATAAATATAATAAGGAATGATAATGGAGATTAATGTTATAATTATGATGGTTGGTTAACAGAAATGAATGATTATCATTATTATTGATATTGATTGATTTGTCAAGAAGTTAAGAAATAAAATTTTATTATATTTTAATTAATTTATTTATTACTTTATATTTTATTTTAATTAATTATATTGTAATTAATTAATTACAATATATTAATGAATGAATGAATTATATTTTAATTAATTATATTGTAACTAATTAATTAATTATAATGTA
>JANSVB020000084.1:876704-890241 GCA_025504935.2 Erythroxylum haughtii
CGGTCTGATATGAGCACCTTCATTGAGTTGAGAGCAGCTGCAGTGCGGATTGAGCAGCTTCTGCGGCAGAGTCAGATAGAGACAGGCCAGGGAGTCAGGAGTAAGAGATGTAGAAGAATTAACATATTAAGTTTTCACTCATCTAACATTTTGGTGGACTTAAGGATCTCATTAAACAAAAGCTTGACTAGTCTAATAAGACCTTCTCTGATTAGCATCTTCTGTATATTGTAATTTTCCCACATATGTATTTTATTATTTAATAAATTAAATTATCAAAAACCTTAAAATAATTATAAGCCAAGCATACGAAGGATTGTACAATTATTTTAGATCTTTTATAATTTTAATTTATTAAATAATAAAATTCATATGTGGCAAAAATACAATATATAACACTCAAGTAGCAAAAAAATTAATTTGATGTGACTTGCAAATTCATCCACATTACCGAAGAACTTAACGTTAGGTTATTTTTACTAAAAATTGAAAGTTGAAACATTTTATCATCATTTTTTAATTTCAAGCCAATATTATAAAATTGAGTAAATTTGAGTTTTTTTACGATTCATATATTTTGAGTTAGAAAATTAAAGACAAATTAAAGGTATTTGATTATCTACGATTAAATACAATTTAGGTTATAATTTATATACATTATCAATATATTGAGGAACCTACTAAGTTATATATAAAGAATGGTTGATGAGAAAAAAGATAAGTTAATTAAATTGAATTTGATTGTAAAATTTGAAAAATTTTAAGATTTATTATAAGATATTTGATAAATAATGACTAATATCATATATTAAATTTTATTTGGACTTCATTGGTACTTAAATTCTAATTAATATTTAATTATAATTATAATTATATTGCAATTAGATTACTAAAAGGTTTAACCTCTAGTATAAATAGAAAAAGTTAACATTTCTTAGCAACTATTTCTTTTATCATTTTTAAAGTTTTGTCAACTTAGTTGTGTGGATATTGTTACACCTCAAACATATATGCGACTACAATATCTAAGATGAACTAGCTTTAGGATTACTTTAAAAGGAATTTCAAGAAAAAGATTAAGTTACGAAAGTAACTTTACTTTTTGAGAAATTAAATAAAAAAGTTTATATTTATTCTATTACTTCTTAATATTTTATTAATTAGCAGATAACATAAATTAAAAAAAACTTTGATGCAACTAGCGTATGACTACTATGATTAAGAGAATCAACAATAGTTCACCTAAGAAAACTTTAATGAAGAGGATAAAGTTTTGAAACTAAAGAAAGATCGGTGGCGGTGGTGGTGGCGGTGGGGTTGGCAAGAGATCAAAAAAAGGAAAAAGACAAAATCCAACCCAGGTGGCAGCCAATGTTTGCCGAATCTAACAACTATAACCGAAGCCTAACCCGCTTTGAGGACTGTAGAACCCGTATTTAGTACTTTCATAGGTCACTAGTCTAGCAACTGAATCAGCCATTAGGTCACAACTTTTTCTAACAGTGAAAAGTCAGAGAGCTGATGGGCTGCATGTCCAACCCGGAAGAAATTGGGAAAACTAAACCTAATCATTATGCGTCACATTGGCCAACACTGGCACTAGTTCCCAAAAGGGTCACATCTCACAGCTTTCTTTTATATCAAAGTTCAGATGAACAGGGATTTGAATGTGCCAGTCTGAACTGAGATTATCAAGCCTGTCACTTCTATATACGTGAATGAACGATAATGCCCTTCATGCACAATGTTTGTTTAGTTCTGGAGTCTTTTAAGGAGGTTCAGTCTCCAGTCTGAACTGTCGTGGTATTATTAATTTACTTGTAATTCAGTCTTGACATAATTTTATTTTTTTGTTGAAAAGAATACAGAGACAAAGGACCCACGGCTAATACCCTAAAAAAGGTAATCCAACACTGATCATTATGTAAGAGAAGCTTCATTTTTTTGATCAGATTATTCCAAATAATTAGATGTTAAAAAGTTGATGACCCTAATTTAGCTAAAAAATTAGTACATTAATTATCTTCGCAAAACATATGTACTAATAAGCATTGTTAGATATGAGCAAACAATTGATGGATATCTCTAATCAAATCAAGGTAAGGATGAGAGGAAGAGCAAAATTGAATAATGAGATGAACTTCTTCCAAAAGTTAGATTTTACGATAACCGCGATTCTAAACAAGAATTAAATGTTAGATTTATCCCATCATTTATCATTTCTAGGTAAGTTAAATTTTTACTTTTTTTTTCACCCTCGTTTTGTGTGATCTCAACTTTTTCTCACAAGTCAAAATCAGGTCGTTTTTCCAATTTTAAGACTTATATTTCAGAAAAATAACTTAGATATCATTTACACATTTAAGCAAATTTTTGAAAAACTTAAATAGTACATAGAGTTTAAGGATTCAATGGAATTATTAAAAATAAGTTACCGGCTATTTTGAGTTTTTTTGTATTCTTAAACGAATAAACAATGTGATATTATTTATAATTTTTATGCAGAATTTTACCATGCAATGTTAAGCTGGATCTTAAGCATAAAATAATTAAGAATTAAAAGCTGACTTCTTTCGTTTAATGTAATTTATTTTATTTTGAATCTGATAAAAATATTTAATTGTATTTGTGATTTTTTATTTTGGTTTCTTCCTCTTTTTATAACTTATGAAGAATCTTAAAAATTAGTTATAATTTTTATTTTTCCTTTTAATATGGTTTTATCATTAGCTAATATATACTATTTAACATCAATTATTAAACGAATTATGATTAATAAAATTTAATTATTATAATTTATTTTATATTTTAAATTAATTTTCAAATTTTAAAATATTTTATATTTTTATAATTATTTAATAAATATATCAAATTTAAAATATCTTAAAAATAGACAATTTTAAACATACTTAAGATTAATTCTAAATAATAATAATAATAATAATAAATTCTAGTGATAAATAACGTATCTCTGAAACAAAATCTGAATAAACTAATATTAAGGACTCTTGTTTTTGGTAAATTAATATTAAGGACTCTTGAAATTTATTTTTTAATTCTTATCATATATTGTTATCAAGAATATATTTAACTTAAATTTAAACTAAAACACGTAATTAGTTATTATTATATAAATATAATTACTACTTAATCTATTTAACCTGATATGTGTTTACGAGGAACACCTAGGAGTAAGACATTAACACTCTCACACTATCACGTACCGTTTATGATACAATAAGACACAAATAAATGTATAGATTGAATTTGTTTTTTTGGTAATAAGATTGAAAATTATTCTAATCAAACTTTCATTATTATCAATTATAGCTGTAAAAGTGTAATAGTGGATACAATAAGACATAAATAAATGTAAAGATTGAAAATTATTCTAATCAAACTTTCAGTACCATCAATTATATCTGTAAAAAGTGGATACTTCCCTGTATACATTACAATATCAATTAAAATAAAATAGAGTTTGAGGAGTTTGGCTTTATATATTAAAACAATAACTTGTGTTCAATTTTAGGTCCATCAAATTAGATAAAATAATAATAACAAATTATGTGTACACACTTTATTCTCTCTATTATAATAAAGTTAAAAGTCTAAATATGAAATCATAATCAACTAAATAATCACATACACGTTGTATGATCTTTATATGAATTTATTGTAATACGTATCATAGAATCTATTACGTATCCAAGATAATACATGAAAGGGGAAAAAATGAAGAAATGTGGAATACCTTATTTTAATTCCATTATGAGTTTTAAATCAATTTTTGATGCCGAAATGAGCTCCGATCCTCCCGGAACAGTTGAGAAAGTTGTTCATCGATACTCAATTGAGGCCTTTCTACAATTTTCTCAGTACACAAGCTCTCTTAACAGGTTAGAGAACCGTATGCTTACGATTGATATGAGTAACTGTAGAAGACCTTAACTTTTATATAGCTTCCATATCGATCTTTTCCATCACAAGGTCGATATGGACTAGGTCTACACTGAAGGGATCCATTTTCTACCCAGACTTTGACCAATTAATCTAGATCATTTATTGGGTCACTTTATTATCCTTATCTGGATCAAATTACATAACTTAACCGATAATTTATTGAAAACCAAAATTACAATTAATAGTTGTCCACTTAATAGGAAAAGGAAAAAATTGTCCTTAAGGACAAAATTGTATTACAATCTCCTCCTTGGACAATTATTAATTGTAGTTTTTATCAAGTTGAAAATAGTTTAAAAACTCTGTTAAGTTACACTACTGTATTGATACCAATTTTAAAAAAACATTTGATCCAAAGATAATGAAAGTCCTACATTTCGTCTTGCAAGGCTTTCGATACTGAAAAATATCAAACACATGTGTCATTTGTGAAACAGGTCTAATATAATCACGAATATCTAATACCTTAGTAACATGAATGAAAAAATAGAGTATGACAAACTAAGATGATACCTGTATGATCTAAAATGTATCATCTTTGCCTGTAGGTCTCGATTTCTCTAACTTTATGCTAAACTGCATTAGAGAAATCTTATTTTCTCTCACTAAATGCTAAACAACATTATAGAAAACTTGTTTTTTCTCATACCAAATGTTAAACTGCATTAGAGAAAACCTTTATGTTCTCCAACTAAATGCTAAACTGCATTAGAGAACCTTTATGGGATTAAACCTCATATCCCTCTATGTCGTATGAAACTTTAAGGGTATCCATACAAACTTTATGTGTTTAATGACATAAACTCAAGGTCAATCTTTATAATGCCCTATGACCTTTAAAATGCTTAAGATCAACACAAATGTTAAGACTTTCGTATGTATTATGACTATATACAAAAGCAATTATTACTGAGGATAAAAGAAAATGATCATCTTTCTTAATAAATAATTATAATGTCATAATACATCAAAATATAAAAACTTTCATTGAGCAAATACAGTGATCCTTAACTACTGCTATCTAAGGATTTTAACACGCCCATAGTGGATACATGTCTAATAAACACTAATGGGCGAAGTCTTTTAGTTAAAGGATCAACTAACATCTCCTTGGTCCTGATGTGCTTCACTTTAACATCACCCTTCTAAATCAACTCCTTTATGGTCAACGTGTATGTCAACGTGTAATCCTTAGTACCCTTTAGATATCTCAACACTCATTTGACTGTATTCTAATGGGCCATACCTGGGTTTGCCAGATATCGACCTAGCATTTCGACAATAAATGCAATGTCCGGTCTAGTGCATACCTAAGTATACATCAGGCTACCGACTGCACTAGAGTGCGAGACATTTTTCATAGTCTCTCTCTTAACTTTATTCTTTGGAAACTGTGCCAAAGATAATCTCTCATCATAAGAGATAGGTGCTACAACAGGTCTACAATCAGCCATATTAAACCTTTGTAGCACTCGCTCAATGTATGCATTTTGCGAGAGGCTCAATGTGTGTTGAGATCTGTCTCGATGAATCTGTATACCGAGGACACAAGATGCTTCACTTAAATCCTTCATGTCAAAATGTTTGGCCAAAAGTTGCTTTACTTCATGCAATATGGTCAAATCATTCGACGTGAGCAAGATATCATCGACATACAGAAGTATAAAGATGACTATGCTCCCCCTGACCTTATAGTATAAGCATCTTTCGACTTGGTTTTCCACAAAGCCAAATGAGGTCAGAACCTCATGAAACTTTAGGTACCATTGTCTGGAAGCCTGTTTCAAGCCATATATTGATTTATTCAACTTACAGACCTTTTCAGTTACATCTTGACCCTAAAAGCCTTCAGGTTGCTCCATATAGACCTCCTCATAAAGGTTACCATTCAGGAAAGCGGTTTTAACGTCCATCTGATGTAGCTCTATATCATAATGAGCTACTATTGCCATCATCACTCTAAATGCATCCTTCGAGGACACAGGAGAGAATGTGACATTAAAGTCAATTCCCTCTCTCTGAGCCAAATACTTGGCAAATGGACCTTTTTCTTGTCCTGTAACTCCATATCTGCCATAGTATTCCCCTCCTCTATCAGATCTGACAATCTTTCTTGATTTTTCCAACTAGTTCTCAACTTCAGTAAGCGTAGCACAGACCTTATTACTCACCCAGGATCAAACATGAATGGGTAAAAAAGAAGGAAATGCGGAATACCTGATTTCGGCTCCATTCCGACTTCCGAAGCAGTTTTCGCCATCCAAACGAGCTCCGATCTTTCCGGGCTAGTTGAGGAAGTTGTTCACCGTCGTCCACTCTAGGTCTTTCTACAGTTTACTTAACCACAAGCTCTCTTAATGGGTCAGAGAACTTAACGCTCGTGAATTACTTAAGTAACTGCAGGAAACTTTAACCTTTATATAGCTTCCATATCGGGCTTCCCCATCACAAGGCCGATATGGTCCAGGTCCACACTGAAGGGGATCCATTTTCTTCTCGGACTTCGACCCATTAATTTAAATCAATTGTTGGGCCATTTTATTACCCTTATCTGGATCGAATTACGTAACTTAACCGATAAGTTATTGAAAAACCAAAAATACAATTAATGATTGTCCATTTATAAAGAGATGGACACAAATGCCCTTAATAGTAAGGGCAAGAATGTCCAACACACTGTTCAACAAAATCGATAACGTGTGAAGTAGTTCTCGAGTTCGATAACTTGTCTCAAACTTGAAATTCGGAAGAATTGTAGTATGGATTTTGAAGTGACTGTCTCGCTAATATAGTTGCTCCTTCTGGAGATTAAGCACTGCTTGGCTGAAGCTTGAAGAAAGGGTAGACTTCACCTCATTGTTCTTTTATGTTGTAGCAAATTCAGAACGTTGACATTATGGATATGCAGGAGATTTCCTTTCCTTGAAGATGTTCCAGGTTGCAAGAGTAGGTTTGCTTCAATATGTTTCATAATTCTTTTATATAAAAGATATCCTCTTTATTTCATGTTCTATACCATTTCAATGAATGTTTTAACATAAAGTAACAATAGTAAAGATTTCATTTCCCTCCTTTCAGAATCCCATGTCATGTATTTATCATTAGTCTTGAACATACTTACACAATTATCAACTTATTGAATATCGAATTTGATAATTGTTTGACGTTAATCGAGTGTGGCAGTTGTTTGAATTCTAAAATAATCCAAATATTACATTCTAAATTCGATATTAAAACTAATATACTATAATTACTCACTGCTTTTGAAGTAACTGAGATAAGTATGCAAATAATTGAAGTCTATCACAAATTACTAAACATTTCGTTGAAAAATAGTAATCTGTAATTTCTAAATCTTGAAGTGAGTCATGTTGTAAGAATATATGTTAACTATGTACAACTAAAAATAGGTGAAAATAAAAAAATATTTAATATTAATTGTGGAAATAATGCTGATGAGACTATGGTATGATAATCAAATAGTCATAAATAATATTATTTTCCATTAGTTAAAATTGCTTTAAAAGGTGTAAATATTCGCAATAAATGGTTAATTGTTTAAAATAGGTATTTATGTAACAAGTTATTGTAGGGAAATTGGTTCGAGATCTGATCCCGACCGCAGCGGAATAATCATGAAACTTTTTTTGTGACTTTTGATTTTCCGAAAATCAAGATCTATTTAATTCTATAAAATGATTAACAAAAATCATAACAAAGTGAAAATTTAATTTGTACCTTATTCCGAAGCTTAATTTCTGTCTTATCGCTCGAATTGTTCTCAACGCTGATCCGTCTCAACCACCGTAGTCACATAAGTATTTGAACTCTAACGGAATCTACATAACAAGTTGAGAGAACTCTGTAACTCTTACAGAAAGGATTAAGCAAGAAGTGCTAGCTTCATAGACCTTAAGCCTATTTATAATAAACTTTGGACGTTTTAGTAATTTAACTGAAATTAAATTCTAATTTCAATTAAACTTTAATTAGAATTACAAATAATTCTAATTAAATACCAACTATGTCTATATAAGATTCAATATCTCATATTGATCCTTATTTACTAAATATCTCATATTTAATCATAAAGTTTCTCAAACTTTACAATCAAGTCCAACTTGACTAAATTAACTTTGCTCTTATCAACCCATTCTATATGTGAGACCTATTAGGTTCTCAAATATGTTGGCAATGAATATAAAATCTAATTTTAATTCATAATTAAAATTAGATAAATTAAAACTCCTTTTAATGTATCTTTAATTCCCCAATTAAACAATTTATAATCATAGATCAAGATTGACATCTAGCAACGAATCATGACTACTCAAATATTTATGAATATCAAAGTGATTTAACTATCCTTTCCGTGTATAATTTTTTCTTATAATTTAATTCTTTCATCATACAATGTTCCGATTAGACATAGAGCATGGAATTAATGTCTACTATATTTTGAGTCTAATTATATTAGTTCTCCACCATTAGCTATCTATTCAATTAATGATATTTGTAAACTATTTACAAAACATCATTTCACCTTGGCCAAGGATATCTTGAATTAATACTAATCGAGAATAAAGAAACATTCTCCCTAATTACTTTAGGGTGATGAATCATATCTTTATCATTCAACTATCTACATATAGTTCATGCTACATCCAATGAATACCTATTAAATGACCTATGATTAAATAGATCATAAGTAGTATCAAAGCATAACAATCTCCATACAAGATAACTTTAATGACCTGAAATCAAAGGATCACTTATACAATCATCACAATGAGAATTTTATAAACATACAAGTAATATTCCAAATAGATTTCTTATATTAGGTCTGTTCAGTAAACTTGTTCTCTAGCAAGCACCCATATGTTTGTTTAAGTATCTCTATACTTTAGCTTATGAGATCAGCTACTTCCTTCATAAGGAAAAACAAAACGTGTGCTAATATTTTTACGTTCTATTAATGTCCAATCTTAATAGACCACTGACTAGGAACAATATATAAATACAATATGAATATCATATTTATAACCTCATTATAATTTCATTTGCAATATATAATTATCCCATGGACTTTATCATATAGATCTAAACATGCACAAGATAAGTAATGCCTTTAAGTAATTTGTCACTAAATTTCAACCAAAGTGATTGGCTGTAGAGTATAAATCAACAATCTCTCAGTTGCACTAAGCCAATCGTTTAAGTATCTTATACCATATCACCATATGACGATTATTCTACTACTGGGGTAGTGACTTAATGAAAGAATTTTACAAGATTCTCTATAGTGAGCACTTGATTAAATACTACAACTCTCATTTTAACTATCATCATAACTAAGAAAATTTGCCTAAACGCATTCTTAGATCTTTGTTAAAACATTAGCTCCTTATATATGCCCAATGGCTCTAATGTTCTACAGTACATTATTGTCTTGAATAATGCAAAGAAACTATATCAAGTTTACTAAAGAACTTGTTGATCCAATTAATCATTTCCACTAAACGAAAAATGTATTATGGCTTAATTAGCAACCATTTGCTACATTGGAACTTTTCCAATCCCAAATGATATTGTTCTAGGTAAATGAACCTTAATTAGGATTTGCTTCTAAAATTATATCCTTATCATCTTGAACTCAAATATCAACTCACACATAGAGTAATAAATATCTTTAATACTTCATAAGTATCTAATATCTTAAATATTAAACATCACATTATCTATACACTTGGAATTAGAATAAGTTAACTTCGTCCAATCTATCTCTATAGACCTAATTCCCATAATTAAGTTGTTACCTTTTCATATCCAACTAGAGTTGTTCTTGAAAATTATGTGTTCAACGATTGAAAGTTAGAACTTTTGTTCTCTGTGAGCAATATGTCTCTATATAGTCCCACTAAAGAGGACAACTATACTCCTACTAACCTTCTTACAGATATGACAAAATTCACAATCATGTTTAAAACAAGCTCTTTGAATTCATTATGAAAGTAAATCTTTCAATATCTCGTCGCCTTTCAACTATACACTAAATGTATCATTAAAGACATTAGTTCCAATTAGATATATTGTCATGAGATTTGAACTTTTCAAATTTCATCTTACTCCCATTACTTATCTTGAGAACCATTCTCTTATAAGTATACATTAAATCAACCAATTTGTTCAATAGGTCTATACGATTATATCCAATCTTTTGGATATCTCATAACCTTTTATTACCCATTTCAGTTCCAAACTTAATGGATAATAAATGCTTCAACCAAGCATTGCATCCTTGAATCATTAACTTTGGTTCTTTCAAAGACTTAGCATTTTATATCTAATAAGAAATCTTGCTAATTGATTTAATTGGAACTATAGAAGTTAAGTTATAGGCATTGCTATAAAAGAAATACTATTGCTTCATACAATATCTCATAATGTATTTTACTCCTTACATAAATTCATACTCTTGTGAATTTAGTTATGAAGGTATTTACTATAGAATCTTATTCCTTATAGATAACTGATAATTTCAAACTTACCACAATAATCTCATTGAAGTGCTTTAGCATTCTCAATGCCTTATTTCTACTTAGATTTAAAAAACTTGAACTTTTCAAATTTTTAAATCATCAACTATGCTAAACAAGGTAATTTTCACTAATAACAAACAAATGTAAGAAAGTAAGTATTCAATTATATGTCATGACTACCAAATAAGATTAAGACTTTAATCAAGCATTTGATTACTCTCACTATTTTATTCGAAATAATAACCCTCATTACTATTCGGAAAGATTACTCTAATCTTTCTAATGGGCTAAGATCCCATTCAAATATAGTTGATCTTGAGTTTGTTTAACAAACCAACTAAACTTAAATTAGGTAGATAACAAATTTATCAATCACATCTTATATGACTCCTAGATCCGTTAGGTGACAACTCTTGCCAAAACATATCTTATATGTCATTTATAACCCTGCCTGCTTTCTTGTTCTTAGCAGAGAGACTACTCCCCACCACACTCAGTGTATGAAAAATTTTCATACCCTTATCGGGCATTGGAACACTCATCCCTTTCTTAGAAGTTTGCTCCCTGTTCTTCCTCTTCTTATTCGCTTCGTGTCTTATGTTCTCCAATTTTTCTACCTGAAGTTCGGTGTCTACCAACTATTGGTAGTCACAGAAATTGTGGATCAAGACTTTCTTCTTGATCCCCAAATGCATACCTCCCTCAAACTTACGGCATTTATCTTCCTCATTTGCCATAATGTTGGCCGCATATCTGGAAAGCTGTGTAAACTTTAGCTCATACTCGCTCACACTCATGTCCTGCTGTATGAGGTTTAGAAACTCCCTGTCTTTCTCTTGTACATAAACTCTAGAGAGGTACTTCTTCCTCAACACTTCCATAAAGTCTCTCCATGACAACACTAGAGGTATAACCTAATTGTGGGGCACGGATTCCCACAAATGAAGTGCATCACTCTGTAGCAAGCTCACTGCATAATCCAGTTTGCCGTCATCCGAGCACTTCATCTAAATTAGGACCCTCTTGATCCTCTTCAACCATGTTTTGGCCTCTTCTGGATTTGTCGTTCCATTGAAATCCACAGCCCCAAACTTGTAGACCTTATCATACTGCCTACTTCTATCCACAGGAGCTGGCACCGGCACTTGTGACCCTTGGCCCATAGCATAGGTGAAGGCCTGGGCAAAGGCTTGAAAGAACCAGGGGTCCATGGGATTTGCTTAAGGCATCAGAGGAGGCAGTGGAGGCACTTCCTTTTGCATACTAGGTGCCTCAAAATCCGGAGCAGAATGTGTCCCCGCATCTTGTGGGACATAGGATTCATTCATGCTCCCCTGGTGAGAGTAAGATCGAGTCATAGCTCCTCGAGTTCTCTTTCGAGGTGGCATTTTCACTCCTTCAATATAAAACCATTGAAATTCTTTAGTTCATGGAAAACTATTTTCAAAGTATGTAAAACAGTTTAAATCGTATAAAACAATTTAAATCATGTGAAACAATTTAAAACAATGCAAGTTATTCATTTAAAACAATGCATGTGCATTTCATGTCTTAAACTACCCAATTCATGCCTAAACCTAGTCCTACACTCAAACCTAAACCTGGTCGCTCTGATACCACAATATGTTGGACCCCGTTTCCAGAGCCCAACATCGGACATGGGATCATGAAGCTTGGGCGTGGAGGGAGAGTTAGAGGTTGAAAATTTTAGAAGAAAACTCCCTCGGAAGCAGAGGCGGTGGCGTCAAGGCAAATAGTGGTTTTGCTGCAACAAACATATGCGAGAAAATCCCTGGACCTCTTGCGAATTTTACGCCACGGTGAATGATTTAACTTTCACCGCAGTGAACCTGCAATTGTGTTTTCGCCATGGTGACCATTTGGTCTCGCCGCGGCGAACTTCCCACGCCAACAAAAATAAAAAGCTTCGGGTTAATTACACCGCAGTGAACTCTCAGTTTTTCTACAACGAAAACCCCTGAAGCTTAGCCCACCAACCCAAAATTTCCTATCATACTAAATGCAAACATAAATTCTTTCAACCATCTTCAACAACTCAAACCCAAAACAAGATGAGCTTATACATGAACACATGCAATTTTCAAAATCCAAATACCTTGCGAAAACATGAAAAACCATAGACAAATCCAAACATATATTTCATTAATATCAAAAGTAAGAGTTTTTACAAGGCTTTAATGGGCATTTCAAGCCACATTACAACATAAACCAAAAATACATCATGTGCAAAAGTAGAATTTTTTGAAATGCAACTAAAGCCTTGCTTTACAAAAACTAGCTTAAAAATCAAAAAATCTGACAAAAGGGGGTGATGCCTTGATTCTCTTAACTACTCGATCTCTTGCTCTTCACCTGAAGATGGGATGGATAAGGGGGTAAGCTTAACGCTCGTGGGTAATAGATTTATAATTGAGAAACAAGCAAAAATCATTTTCAAAAACTCATTGCCATTTTGCATTTTCGAAACCAAAGTAATTTCACATGCAAATATCATCAAACACTTATTCCTCAAAATTCTCAATTTATCAAACAAGTCATGAACAATTTTAAATCATGTATGCATCAAACTTGTTAACAGATCATAAGCACATAAGCACATCAGAATGGTTTGTGTAGATCCATAAACATGATGCACTACACATTTCCACATAGTGGTCCCATATAGTTATAAACTTGAGGGAGTCCATGAGGAGCTCCGTGCCACTAGTGGGCAGGCAGGAGAAGCCTTAACTTGATCAACGTGCACATGAAATTCTTGTCTCTAGTTTACACCAAAACAAAAATCATCTCATTTGGACATCTACACAAAAAGTTATGCCCAAAATACAAAAGTATACTCGGTGCTAGAAAGTTTGCCCAATACAAGAGTTCGCCGTAGCGAACTTTGACAGAAGCATCGTAGACACTTCTTTTTTCTAGATTTTTACTTCCCATCTACTACTACTAACACATCTTAAATCTCAACCATCATTTCTACTTCATGTTCACTTCATTCTCTACTCCATTTCAACTCA
>JANSVB020000084.1:908843-919428 GCA_025504935.2 Erythroxylum haughtii
AATACACAATTCAACCCCCCCTTCTCGTGCATTCTATATTGTACTTTAATCATTGTATTAACGTGTGATTCACTTCAGAACAGTCGAAAAAATAACAGTCCTTAAATCCGATAGGGCTCTGATACCATAATAAATATTGAAGATAATTTGTATTTCTCATACATATGTACATAAGAAGAAGTGTTTATATATAGAATTCCTAAGACTATTTAGGAAGTAATCCAGCCATTAATATTATGAAATCTCTCAATTATAGGAGAGATTATAGGATAACAGTATCAATGCTAATAATAACAGTATCAATGCTAATAATCTCTAGTCAACTCTTTTGAGTGTATCTTTGTCCAAATTTGACGTTATATGGAACTTACTTCTCTATTTGGCGAGACCGTTATACTTGATTTTCATTATTGTGATTCCTTAATTAATTATCAAATCCATAATTTTAGGTTAGCGCGATGAATTAGGTAGTGAACACTTGGGTAAATTAGATTACACCTTAATAGAAGCTCTCATCTATTTAAAGATAAGAGAATTGAACTCCACTAACTCTAACTTGAGGATTTCAAAGAAGGAGTTACTCAAAGGCATGACAGAGAATGTATCAGTTATATTCTCTCATGCTAAGATGGAACTCACTAACTGATCACACCACCACTTACACTCAAGCTCATCAAAGGAGTTAATGATTATCAACAACAGTAAGGGAGGAGTGTCGTCTTTCATTTTATTACTGTTAATAATTTGGCTAGTATGTTGCTCCTTATTTTCATTAGAAATTATAGAAACAAAAATTTCTTACAACCATACTCTCCAAGAGGAGGAGATAAGAGCAAAGTAGGTTGAATTTTTAGGTTTTAGGTCGAGTCATGTATAATCTTGTATCTCATAAAGCGGGTTCCTATTACTTATGTGGCATGGTTATGTGTCTCCAAAATCTCAAGTCAGTGAAATTTAATGGAGAGTGTTAACAGAAGGATTTATTTTGTCTTTTCACAAAACCTGGAAACTTTCCACTTGATTTTCAAAGAAGATTGGATTTTAATGGAATTCATGAAACTATTAGGGAGGTTATTGTCTTTCATCATTATGAATTTAAATTGCTTATAATATAAGTAGAAATATAGTTTGTATTGGCCTAGTTATTAAATTTTTTGCTTAATTAGGAATGGTGACTTGAATTGCACAAGTATTTTTCACTTATCAATTTTGATGTTCAAACCCAACTAGAATGTTAGCCTATTCTAATAGCTTATAATAACTAATTACTTGAGATGTTATTAAACTTACCATAATTTTATCATATGATATTAGTTGATTGTGAAGCATAATTTTTTTTTGTCTTGAAACAATTTGGTTTGCCAACTATCATGTGATGAATTAATAAGTTTTATCTAAAATGAATTATTAAGTTTTATCTAACAAATTCAAACTAGTTTCTTGGTTATTAATTAAAATGAATGAGGAAACCATATTACTATTGATTTATGTCTTATAACCAATTATTTAGTACTATTTTTAAGTTTTATCATTTTCAAATTGGTTTCTAGGGTAGTAATTGAAATGAAAGAGGAAATCATATTACTATTATATATTTGTAACATATTTAATTAAGCATTCTTTATCTTATGTATTTACTAACTTATAAGATAAATTCTACTTGATAAATGCACTTTATAAATTAAATTACGATGAAACCATAATTATGATATTCATATTATATTTATGTATTATCTATCAATCATTTCTAGTTGTTGCTCTATTAAGACCAAACATTGATGTAGTGGAAATAGTAGCACACATTATATTTCTCCTACTTATAAATGAGGTAGTAAATCTCATTAACTAAAATATGGAGATACTTAAATAAACATGTGAGTACTTATTAGACAAGATGTTTACTGAAAATATGATAATTTTGAATAAAATATTACTTATGTGTATATGAAAATACTCATTATAATAATTATATAAGTAATCATTTAATTTAAGATCTCCAAAGTATCTCTCATATATGGATTACTATGTTTTAGTACTACTTAGAACATATCATAGTCAAGGATAACTCAAATATTAGTCACTGGATATAACATAATTTACCTCCTTAAAGTAATTAGGGATAATATTTTATTATTCTCGATTAATATAAGTTTGAAGAGTGCTTTGTCAAGATGGTATGGAACTATAAAAATTAATTTTAAATGTCATTAAAATAATCAATTAATAATATTAAAGAACTAATACACCTGCAATTAGATATAGTAGATATTAATTTCATATTTTATATTTAATTCAAACATTATATGATGAAAATATTGAATTATACCAAAAAAACATGCATGATAAGTTTAGTTAAGGCTACTTTGACAATCCTAATATTTAATTAATCTATGAATTTAAACTTTTTGATTAGGAAACTAAAGATAAATTAAAGAATTTTTAATTGATCTAATCATAAATGCAATTTAGGAATATATTTTGCATTTATTGTCAACATATGTAGAAACCTAATACATAACTCACAAAAAATGAATGAAGAGAGAAAATATAATTTCATCAAGTTGAAGAAAAAAATCTTCTTAAATTTAACTATAAAACTTTACAATCAAGTCTTATATTGATGAAGTTTTTTTTTCTTCTAAAATTTTAAAATCAGAAATCTAAAAAATAATATTAGAAATGGGATTTCATTAGGATATAATTAGTATTTAATTAAAAATTAATTTGAATTAGATTGCTAAAATATTCAACTCATATTATAAATAGAAGTAGGCTCTACATGAGCATTGTAAAATTCTTTCAACTTATTAATATAGATGCTTTTAGAGACTAGATATTTATGCGACAATAGTAATTATGATTTATAAATTTAAGGAAATTTATAGAAGAAAATTAAACTTTATAAAAAGATAAAATTCATAATTCATGTTTTATTATATTTTGAAGATTAGCTATGTTATAAAATTAAAAAGATATTGATTTTTAAAAATATAAAAAATTATTTCCTTCTAGCAAAAAGGGATCGGGTCCTAAGTTTGCAATAATTGCTTATATATTTATTTTTTATTAATCAAAATTTTACGATTTTTCTCATAAATTATAATGTTTTTCCCAAATTTTACAAAAATAGTTGTATTATCTATTTGATCATAGAATTCATAATTAACTTTGGCTAGTTTTGATGATAGTCTAAATAAGTGTAACTTCCGATTTAAACAACATAGTCATAAAATTGCATCATCATGTAAATAAGTATTTCTATTAATTAATTGCTAAAGTACTTAGACCTCTATAGTATGTTGCTGTCACTTGCATTTTTTTTTAAAAATAAAGAACTACAAGATTTCTTGATGTAATTTGTACGGGACATAGTCCTTCCTAACACGTTTTTTATGTACGTTTGTTTTTGTTGCTCACGAGATATTTTAGGAGGTCTTAATTATAGGAAGATATCTTTAAATCATCCACACTTAGACTAATCTCTGCTCGAGTTGAGTAGATTCTCTTAAGAAAAGCAAAATTTTGACCTCAAC
This sequence comes from Erythroxylum haughtii, assembly GCA_025504935.2. Taxonomy (NCBI): domain Eukaryota; kingdom Viridiplantae; phylum Streptophyta; class Magnoliopsida; order Malpighiales; family Erythroxylaceae; genus Erythroxylum; species Erythroxylum haughtii. The sequence continues at coordinate 912,377 of JANSVB020000084.1, forward strand.
TTTTATTGGAACACAAAAAGAACAAAATATATTTAGCTAAATGACAGGTCACTCTCTCTTACGTATAAAACCACCAAATTTTGAATTCCACCATTACTAGAAGTAACAGGCAAGGTATAACACAATACAATTTCAGTAAAATTAGTATGACAGAAACAATTGTTAAGATGGTTAAAATATGAAGGAAAAGGTACTTGATTAATCAGCTGACCTACGATGGGCAGTGGGCACCACCTAAGAGTTTGGAAAAAAGTAAAAAAGTTCCTAGTGACTTAAATAGGACTTTCGTTGTATGACCTAACGCCCCTCCGGCAGTGACAGAGGAAAGGTCAAAAAAAGGGTTGAAGTGAGAACTGTTTAAGATTCCAATCATGAGATTTCCACATCAGGATTCCCTTCGCAACTTTGGATTTCCTCTAAAGACTGATACTTGAAACAAACACGAAGAGCTTTTTTCTCTGTTCTTTGTTTAAAGATAAGGTAATATTTGTTGATTTTGACATTCTGCCAGGGGCCACTACTCACTTCCTTTTCCATTTCCCAGTACTTAGCACTTAAGGAACAGAAAAAGCATTCACTTACAAATCGATTTGAATGTATGTTTTCTTTAAACGTGAATTAACTAATTTTTAACATTAAAATTTGTTTAATAATGAAACCTTTTTAAAAATTTTAGTATATGGATAAATTCTTATTCCTATCGTATGATATGGTTAAGAAAGTTGTTTCGAACCTTTTTATGTAAATATTCATATTTTTTAACTTTTAATTTGCTGGATTTCATTTGTCTCAATTCTATTTTGTTTTCGCTTTTTAAAAAGTAAATTAAGTAAAAAAGATTTGTTTATTAAAATTTCTTGCTTGGATTTTTTTCGTAAAAACTTATTTTAATAATATATTTGTTATTAAATAAATAAATAATATTAAATGATAATAAAAATTAATACTTCATTTTATAATTAAGTAAAATTAAAAATAAATGTTAAAATTTACTAATTATTCACTAATACTTAAAATACTTTAAATTAAAATTTTAATTTTAAAATAGTTACTTGGTTGAATAAAATTTTTAAAATAATAAAATCAAATTCCAAATAAATATATTTCAATAATTATTATGAGTGGATTTCGTTAATAAGATTTTTGGTATTATAGAATTACTCTTTGGTAGGATCATTTTCTCTTTTTTTTTGACAGGAGGTAATTAAAATAAGTGATTCATAAATAAATTTGAATTTTAAATTATACAAGTTTCTTAGTTATTTAATTTCAATAAAAATATAGTAATTTTATTCATAAAATAATTAAGTTTTATTTAGTAATAATAATAATATAATAAAAGTGTAAGTATAGATAGTTAGATACTGCCGAGGGGAAACAAAATAAAATATCATAATGAAAACATAGGCGTGACACCAAATTAACCCATAATAGTTTATGTAAATTTTGATTTTATTGCAGAAGCAATCTCGCTAGTAACTTAAACGCCATGTTTGATTTAACTAAAATATAAATGAACTAAGGCGTGATACAATCTTCCCGTTGGGAAAACAACTTTAGCGTATAAAACATAGATTGAGTACGACTTAAAACTCAGCCATAAGACGCGTCTCAAACTGAACTCGTGTTAAACGGAAGTTCTCGGCACTTAATTAAAGTAGCTTAAAGAGTGAACTGAGTGTAGTTTTTGCCACGTCACTAACTCCCCGAAAGGCAAGGACGGCTCTTCCTATAACTTCCTCGAAATAGTACCCTGCCTCTGTCTACGAGCTCTGGACGCTCTGTCTCTTTCACTCTCTCCATGTCTGTATTTGTTTTTAACTTTGAGAGAGAAAGTATGGTTCCTGATTAATTCGTCAGTCTGTTTTTGTAGACCCCCTCTCGCTGGCATGGGCCAGTGTCAGGTGTCTGCTTTTTCCTACTTTTAACTCGTTTCTTCTCTCTGTACTTTAACCCGCCTTTTTCTCTCCACCAATATCTGTACTTTTTTTTTCTTCTTCTCTTTCACAGTCGCAAAAACCCAAGCTTTTGCAGAGTCTCCGAATGACCTACACAAAACTTGCCATGAATGAACTGTAGGCACCATTTATGGAAATGGGTTCTGGCGCTTTGGTAGATTCTGGCAGCTCAAATGCGCCCTCTCCACCAAATGAGTCAGTGAACGGCCTCAAATTTGGTCAAAAAATCTACTTTAAGGATGCGGGTATTGGCTCTCCGGCCAAGTCTGCAGCCGGTTCATCGTCCGGTTCTGCACCGGCGAGGAGGCTTCAGGGCAGCCAGCAGCAACCACCGAGGTGTCAAGTTGAGGGGTGCAAAGTGGATCTAAGTGATGCTAAGGCTTACTATTCAAGGCACAAAGTTTGTGGTATGCACTCCAAGTCTCCTAAAGTCATTGTTGCTGGCTTGGAACAAAGATTTTGTCAACAGTGTAGCAGGTCACTTCTTCATACTACTACAGTGCTGCTACTTGTTTTATTCTTTGTTAGTTGTTTTGTTTTCTAGTTTTAGTAATTTTATTCTTCCCAATTTAGACGCTAGCTGCAGCGTTTAGATTACTTTTTATACTGGGGATAGCACTGGGGTTTACGTATTTTGTGTAAACTAATGCGTTCTCGTTACCCTTGTTAGTGATCGTTTCAGTTTATGTTTCTTTCACAGAGATTGGAAGAGGTATGCGACTAAGCTGAATTTGATTCAATTTCTTTAAAATGCTGCTTATGGATGCTGTTGAAGTAATCTGTGTGTATGCGAGTTTATTAGTTAGCTTTCAGTGTCCTTAAATTAGGTGTGCTTTGTTTGTTTTTGGTGCCGTCAGTCTATTGTTTGTTATGTCGCTTCTGCTGATTGGTTTTTGGATTGTTTCCGCAGCTTGTTGGGTAGGAATGTTTTAGGAATACATTTGTTTCATCTGATGTTTATTTGACTTTGTATGATATTGTTTTTTTTTTGTTTTTTTGTAATGGCGGTAAGTCAGGTCCATCGTTTGGAAAGGTACCTAAATGGAGGCTTACTAGAAAACGGTTTTGACATAGTTAGTTTGTGCTAAAACAAATTAATTGTCCCCAAGTCTATCGTTTAGAGCTCGTTTTCACCTCTATTCAACTTTGTCTATAGCATGTTACTTTGTTTGTAGATATTTGTAGTTGTACTTTCTGTTTTAAAAAAATGGATTTTTGGAGCTTTTCAACTTCCTTTATTACCCGAACCATGCCATTGGCAGACCTACAGGTGTGATAAACAATGACGAGTCTGCTTTTTCTTCTTTTTCTGCAGTAATCGAATATGTTATGTTCTTGATATTGATGTCAGTGCTAACTTGCAGTGTCTCCTTGTTCTTCACTCTTATGCATGAATGTAGTGGTTCAAAATATGGCTTAAGGGGTTTGCCGCAAGAGATGTTCTCTCACATGTATAGTCAAGGAATAAAAGGGAAAAAAAGAAAGAAAGAAAGAAAGAAAGGAAGGAAGGAAATAAGTTTTTTTTTGGGACCTGGGTGACATGGTTCTCTATTGGAATTTCGTGCATGAATAAGTGCTGTCAAGTTTAATTGTCACGAAATTACGAGGAACTTTTCAAAACCATGAGATTGAATGGGCTCCCTATCCATGATATTACCACCCTTTAATGGTGGTATCATGGTTTTATCCCTTAAATAGAATCAAAACATGATTTCTAGAAATGATTTTTAGTCGTGCTTGCTTTTGGTGTATTTTTAATATGGATGAGATCTCAGTGTCAAGTTTGTTTAGGTTGTATCTGATCATAAGATGCTTTTGGACCAATCTAGATATATCGCTGTAAAGTCATACTGTGATTTGTTCATGGTAGGAAAATTACTGGAATGCTACTTTGAGATTCTTGATTGTTAGATAATTATGTATGCCTGCAAGAGCCATGTTAAGGGCTTATAACACAAATTCTGGTTTGAAAGTAACTGATTTGTTTCATTTGATGGTTTTTGTTGTCTGTAATGTACATTCTACTTGATGCTTACAAGATGACCTTGATTCCAATGATGAAGTATGAAGGCAATCAAGCTAAAATCATTGAATCGTTCATTTATGGCGTTGAAAATTTCACTTAGTGAAGGTAGCTCTACCATTTCCATTGGGCCTATTGAATCATAAAGCAAGGGGTAAACCTACATCTCAGTCTTGTGCCGAGATCTCTTTGCCATAAGAAGGGAGAGCCTGCAATCCTTTCATTTTTAGTTTAATGTACTTTTGGAGTCCATTATAGTGGATAATTGGTTGAAATTGATTTCTAAATTTATACGATCTCAATCTGGCTAAGCAAAGACTCTCAGTTGTATGTGTTTTAGGGAGTTCAATGTCTTATTTCATTCAGTGGCCTATGTGAATAAAAAATAAGCTATCTTTTGGACTTTAAACTAGAGATAGACATCCACTATGGATAGAAAGAGAGCGAACTAGTACCCACTTTTAGCCCTTGATAATCCTTTTGAGGCAACTCCTACCATGTTTCTCCAGTGCAGCCATGCTATGGTTATGAGAGGCCTGGTTCTTAAACAAATTGATTTGACAAATTATAAGAGCAAGGTGGATCTTTAAAAAAATAGATTTTTTAATGTTTTGACATTTTTTTTAATAACATTGACTGTTGAATGATTAACTGTTCTTAGTCTGAAAATATTTTAGGGAAACTGAGTTTTAGGAGGCAGCTTTCTGGAGCTTTTCCAAACTTGTAATGGAACCGATGAGCTTCCTACAATTACAGTTACTTTAGGAATTGGTTGTCACCTCACAAGATTAATCATTATGTTAAACCAAACATAAACGATGGGAAGATTGGTATCAAAATGTATTCGTGTAATCCTATAATTAGGTTTTCTGTTAGAGGGTTTTGTTTATTTGTTGTTTCCATTCTTTGGCCTGTTCTTGCAAGCAGGATAGTGCTGCGTTCTGTTTGCTCAACTTAGTAGAGGGAAAACATGCTTCAGCTTCTGACAACTTGTTTCCATGTTCTAAAGATGAATTTGTTGGCGAAGCTAATTTCTAGGACTGGATATAGCTCTGTCCATTTCATTCAGAGTTGGGACTATACCGGATACCCTTGCACATTTAAATATGTTGTTTCTTGTTATGGTTTAGATCTAGTAATGCATGACTCGGTTTCAAAATTCTAAATTTTAGTTTCATGGTTTAGATCTAGTAACATATGACGTAGTTTCAAAGTTTCAGTTTGTAATATATTTCTTATATGTTTATATTAGATGTATCATGATCGTTTGAGGGCTGCAATAGACAAGAAGACAATGGTTGCACAAAAATTGAAACGTCAATCTGTTTTATTGATTGATCTATTCTTGCAATGGCTATCCTGCTTGACTTGGTATTTGCTTTGTAAACTAGCCAAACTTTTTCACTGCAAATTTTACACACACCAACATGGTGACAACTCATAGAGGTCTTTTACTTTATTGATCGCAGTTTATAGAAATTGGGAAAAAAAACATACATGATTGTAATTAGATCCTAGTTCTCTTCTTTTTTTCCTTCTCTACTCAAATAGATGAAACTGATGCTGTGCCTCTCTGGAACTGCCAGTAACTTGTTTCTCTGTTCACAGATTTCATCAGCTTCCTGAATTTGACCAAGGAAAACGAAGTTGCCGTAGGCGCCTTGCTGGCCATAATGAACGAAGAAGGAAGCCCCCTGCTGGATCAGTGTCGTCATCCCGCTTTGGTCGAATTTCGTCTACTGTTTTTGGTAAATATATGAAATGTAGAAGTCATCTTTGCTGTCTTAATAGTGGTGATACGTAATATGCCTTGTGTTCTTTGTGTGACAGATAACAGTAATAGGGTTGGAGGCATTGTTCTGGACTTCACTGCATACTCAAGGCTTAGTGGGAGGGATGGATGGCCAACTACAAGATCTTCTGAACGGGTACATGGGAGTCAGGGCACTGGTATGGGAAGGCCCATTACCCAACCGTGGCAGAATAGCTCCCAGAATCCTCCAACTAGCATTTACCTGCAGGGTTCTGCAGCTGTGACTGGCTTCTCCAGTTCTGGAATTCCTTCGGGAGAATGCTTCACAGGAGTCGATGTTACTGACTCGACCTGTGCTCTCTCTCTTCTGTCAAATCAACCATGGGGCTCTGCTAACCGAACAACAGGACTTGAGGTCAACAATTTGGTCAATGCCGGAATGGTTCAATCAACAGCCCCGCATGTTTCTGCAGTGAATCAGTATCCAAACTCCTATTGGTGTTTCAAGGGCAATGAAGTTGGTAGCAGTTCAGTCGATCCGCGTCCTGATCTAGGATTGGCTCATATCTCACAGCCACTAAGCAACCACTTCTCCAGTGAGCTACAATTGTCTCAACAGAATAGGAGGCAATACATGGAACTAGAGCACTCAAGGGCTTATGACTCGGCCACTTTGCACATGCACTGGTCACTTCGATGACTGTCATGCAGCTTCTAAAAAAAACTCTTTCAATAGTCCTTGGCATGGCATCTTTTGCCTAGTCTTTTAGTGAACTTTTGGATGGTAAAATAAAGGAACTATGTGTATTTGCTGTCAACTGGTGATGGAACACTAGAATATTTATGCAGACCCTGGGTTTTAACTTGTTTTTGCATCTGTCGTACCAAACGCTCAAAAACTCGTTAATGCTGTTTCTTGGTAACCAGCATCATTTCTGCATGCAACTCGCAGACTTAATTAGACGAGGACGACCGATTGTTTGATCTAACAGGCATGATTCTGTGCATTTCACGTATTATTTCTGCGAATGATTAGTTGGAATTAACTTCGAACTTTGTAGATAGATAAGGTGCTATGAATCATAACCATAGTATGTAACAGACAAAAAGGAGAGTGACACCGAAGAATGAAGAGGGAGAGGCAGGAGCAAGAAAACGACGTCGAAATGCAGCATCTATAACGGTTATAACAAACCATCCATGTATGAAACACGTTGTCATCGTATGGATCCTAAGACTGATTAATAGCGGTTGTAACAATTGTAGCAGGCAATGAAAAATTTTGAAGCAAATTAGCTATTCTCTCTTCCTCTTTGTA